>JABFQD010000265.1:0-30466 GCA_022817045.1 Psix sp. ZL-2020
TGATGATAATTTCAATTTTAATTCCAAATCTTTTCATTGGAATATTTTTTTCTACATAATCATTAGTTTTCCAAGTTTTGGATTAATGTTCATGAATTATTAGTGTATTGCTATGGCTACTTTAAATTGGTAAAATTACATGATTCACTTTTGTGTTCCTAAAACCAATTTTTTTACGTTTACTACTGTTCCTTCTTTCGATACGTTAAGATATTAAAAAAGTTTTTTGTATCAGAAAACGTCGTTCATAAAGAAAATTTTTTACTGCAACGGAAAGAAACTAATAAACATTTTTGGCAGCAATGAAAACATTGAATTTGTATTGCCGAATGCTTCACGTTGTGTCGGTAATATATTACGAGCTTCGCGCAACTTTATCGCAGTTATGGAAAATGTGGAAAAGTAAAATTCGTAGCACGTTGGCCGCAGTGAAATACTAAAACACCAATAACAAGTGCGCATCGATCTTCATGGATGATTCAACTTTGTCCACGATTTCGTTGCCGAGTTCCAGAGTTCATTATTTTTCGAAATAATATAATCAATTTTGTGTACAACATTTAGTTGAGGTTATTAATGAAAATAGACACACAAATCTTAAGGATGCCAATATTCTTTGTTGCAAATGAAAACAAGAATTTAACAAAATTTAAATTATTTTAATCTTTTCATAACATTAAAATAAAATTATAAAATTGATTAAAGAAAATATATTTGTTAACATGCATTATCATATATACTTTAGGTAACTAAGAATTTTATGTAATTAAGAATTACGCAAATGCATCGTGAAATGTATCTTGATAATATGAAATTAAAATATAATCTTTTATTTGTGTTATGAATGTTTTAATTCTTATATTTATTTTTCATTTTCTTCTATTTTTGTTTATATAAAGTGTGAAACAGGTCATGATATGAGCGAAATAGATAAAAATATAAAATTGGAGATTCTTGTAAGAAATGTTGCCATGGCATTATCAAACAAGGTTTGTTCGGCATTGTTATCCACTGATGAGTTGGTTTGTTATTAAATCGGTTGGATCGTTAGAATATTTCTATAAAGTAGATTATTCCAAGAAAAATGATATAATATTGATGGATAAGGAATGAATTGTACGATGTATCATATAGAATACATGGTAAATCTTATTAACATAGTACTTTAAATTAAATAATGTGAAGCAAGTATACACTCTTATAATAATAACAATTAAATAATATATAATGCATACAATTGTGGAAAGCATATTACTCTCATGAATTATTGAATCTAAATTAATGTATTCGCCATAAGACTCAGTGTGTTTAATGACGTCAAATGAACAATTTTTCAACAAATTGTTTCAACAAATGATACAATATAAACTTCAATTTTGGTGGCTAAAGGACTATTGATTATGATTGTATTGCAAGAATAATTTTATTTCAATTGCACTTTTCACAATCTAAAGATACGTAATTATAATGGATAATGGAAAATGACATATACACGTTTTTATACAAAAGAAAGTCGAATTGAAGATGAGCTGAAGTTCGAATACTGAAAGAAAATAACAAAAATTGTACAAGATAAATTTTGTATAGTGACTACTTTAAGCGAGAAAAAAGGATCCATTTTCATCTTTTTTGATCAAACAGTTTTTCTTATAATATTAGCCATTGACAAATGTAGAATCAATATTCCGATATATTATATCGTAGTTAAATACGAAAATAACTTTCAATGAAAAACTTTTCGCTAACTGTTCCAAATTATCTTAACTTCATCAATTTTTTTTAATTATATTTTGATTTTGTATAAATAGAATTCTGTTATAGTTTTTTTATGTTTGATATACAAGTGCTAATTATTATTACCACATGAATTTATATGAAAAACAGTCATGAAACTTTATTGTACAAAATGTTGATAAAATTCATTTTAAGAGCACTTTTCGCATTTCTCTAACATAAATTAAATAACACTATATCTCTTCTTCATAACATTAAATCTCTAACATTAAATTTAATATAATAAACACTATTTTTAGAAAATCTAAACCGCTTTTAAATGAATTATATTCAAAACTTTGTTAGCCTTTATAATACTTTGTAACCTCACATCTGATCAAACTTGACATTTTTCTCGAGATAGTACAACGTGAAAGATGTATCACAAAGATACGAATACAGTCAACACTGAATGATTAAATGTCAGGTGATTCAACACGCCAGCTTCGTTTCTCACATGTTCTCAGTACTTTCTTCCTCGGAAAACGCAATTTAATACGAACAGAAATGAATTCGAATGTTTATAACAATTTCTCTTTGAACATAAGGAACTACAAGAAGTCGTGACATGAAATGAATCACAATAAAACTTTTTTTACAAAACTTTTTTAGTTTGGCGCAACGATATCTGAGCTTACACGAACACATTTTCACCCGCGGGATAAATGAACTTTTTTGTACTATAGAATCCAATAGATGAAGTTGCGATGAATGTCAATGGAAGATTTTTTGCAGGACAAATGCATGTGATTGGAAAAAGTGTGCTGTGAATAGATGTTGGGATGAAATGAGGCAAAGATGTATCAGGGATTCATTCGAACTATGAATGCAGAACAAAAATATGATTGCAAGACGTCAAGATTCGTTTTAAGAGAGCAGAAAATCTTTGCAAGCATTTAAAAAATGAGTTTTGGACTTTTGATATTAGTCTAGTGTATAGAAGAAAGAACAATGCGAATCGACTTGAATCATCGCCATTGCGACAATTTTACTTTTCAATAAATTTGCAAATACACTCAAGTGAAAATTGAAGTTCTGCACTCTGAAATTTATGAGCTATAAATGTAGAAATGCATACATTTTTACTTCTACTTAAAAATTTAACTTTGATGTATTCATTTCAAGATGTTCAATGCCTTTTCATAGGGTGGTATAGTAGATGGTGGATTTCATTAAAAACATTTTAGTGTTAAAATGTAGAATTTTTCAACTAAGTTTGGTTATACGCGCCATAAACTTTCTTACAAACGTAATTTTTTGTGGTGAGGCATGTACTCATACTGACGATTTCTTTGAGCTTCGCTTGGCACAATGGAAATGTGACCTAATTTTAAAAGTTTCTTTACTGCTTTTTACTTCAGTATAACCCTTTTTGTAGTGAAGAGTGAGAAACACACGGTATTATTAAGCAGAAGAACGGCATTGTTAATGAAACTCAATATTACAATAGAAAGCTGGATATTGCTTTGAAATTGTTAACTTGAGTTTGTTAATACGATAATAACTGTATGGTTCTTGTGTGGTGAAGTTCTAGTTACAAAATTTAATTGGTTGCGACAGTAAACATTTTTCTCAGAATTCCCATAGCCTTCGAAAACCTGTTTAGTTTGGAAGTAGTGGCCTCCACTGCCTCCTTATTTTGCTAAGATTCAATTCAATTTTTTCGTAAGCTTATTAAAACATTCCAAGTTTTTTCCCACAATGTATTTCAAACTGATAAAATGTTAACACAAAGGCTACTGATTTCGCAGAATACGTCTAAAAATAATGCCCTGCTTGTTAAGATAACTACCATTAAGGTTTTCACAAGTTTTTCACAAAAGTATTCGTCTTTTGGTATGAAACGCGAGTTTTTTCACTGTGTAGAAAACCTAGTTGCAGAGTACCATAATATTTGTTGAAGTACATGGCGAGAGTTTTATATTGATGTTTCTATGTTGACAAGTATATTTGCGGATGCAAATGTACTTGAGCATACATTGAACGACGGTAGAAGTGTTCCTGTTTATGTAAACGCTTATTGTTGCGTAAGGGTAATGACATTCAGCTATTTTGTAATGTACATATGAATTTCCAAAGTCTTTATCTTGATGAAAAATTATAAGCTTAAAAAATACTATATCATTCGTATACAATTATAACATTTTTTGGAAAAGATTTAAATAATTCCCATGTATGAAAATAAGATATAATGAAAAAAGTCTGCAATGAGTGAATTCGTTCATCCTGTTTTATCTCTTAGTCTTAATAGCAATGACTGTAATTACTGTAGTTCTGAGTGTTCTAGCATGGAAGCATTAATTTAAAAAAAAAAAACAAGAAATAAAACTTGTGCTTTCGTACACCAGCATATAAAATCTTTAATTTGAATAATTTATATTCTTGCAAATAAAAAAAATATTTTTAAAAAAATATTTTCGATGCTAATTATATTATGGTAGAGTATGATTATGTGATTATTTGTATTAGAGTAAAACATTTGATTTAGATATGCTTATGTATGTTTCGATAAGATATATTGAGTTGTGAAAGACGATGTATTCAAACGTTATAAATTGTAACACAATCGTGAGGAAAGTGAAGCCGTAAAACTACAATTCAACAATTCATGCAAATTCGTGTCATAACGTTTTCATCTAAATGCTAATTTTGACGGCAAATTTTCAGTTTCTTCATCAGATAACTGTTTTGGCAGTTTCGTATTAATTGTTTTCAGTTGAGAAATGTGAATATGCCAATGAATTCATAACGATAGTAAAAACTCACTTCCAACGGTTCATATTTCGGTTTTAGATATACATCTAAAACCGAAATATGAACAACTTTTCAAATGATCTTTTTATTACACTCTTATTTTGCATTTTTCAATTGAACTATTTACTAATTCAACAGCTTCTTATGAGTAAAACATGAATTTAACTAAAACTAACTATTTGAGTAAGAAATATGGGCTTAAAGTATTTTAAAATTCTTTTTTTATAAACAAGAAGTTGTATAAAAAGTTAAATCATCGTATCATTGAATCAACATAAAAAAATCCAAAAACATTATCAATACTGCTTGTCCAAAATTATATTACTTTTTGCTACAGAGCATCAGAGAAAATAATTCTAGTTTATGTTATTCAACATATTTTTTATATTTATAAGACATCTTTTCTGTCGTACTGCTGACTTTTAAACTTGAATATTTCTTACATTCGAGTTATACCTATTATAACGAAAAATATTCGATATTTAAATATAAAATAATTCAAAAAGAAAACTATATTATTGTTGTATACTTTATTTAAAAAACTATTTAAAAGAAAAATTATGTAGGTAATATTATTTCCTGTCGAAATTCTTAATTTCTGTATTTCTACTTTTTCTTTAATGTCGTTATCTCTGATTCCCAACAAAAAAATCATTTTTTCGAAGCCGCGTGAATTTATGATAGAATTTGCTTTTGCTTCCAATTTTATATATAATCTAATTATTATTTTACAAATATGAACATGAAAGTATGTTAAGAAAGGTAAAAAGGTTATGCAATTTTGAATGTAAATATAATTATGAAAAATATCCATTCAACAATTTCTAAGTACGGTATATATATACTTCGTGTCAAAAAATTTATGAATGCAAAATATACATTTTTCTGATGCACTGTCGTTTTTGCAATGTTAATTGGTTTGATTTAAGAACAAGATGAATTGATAAGACAACAAATTTCAAGTTAAAATCTTGTTCGCAGAGAAGAATCGTATTTTTAAAAATCGGTCGTAAACAAGATTTAAGTATGTAATGCTTTTTACATCGCATATTATAAGAAGACAATCACCAACGAATAACAAAGTATTAATTTTAGATTAACTCATCTGACACTTCATTATGAAAAATAACTTGTATCTTTTATCTAATGACTACAAATTTTGCCTATGTTTAGAAACAATGACTAACTTCGAATAGCTTTAATTCTTTTTTTAAATAAACCGTGTATATTGTTTTTGTTTCGACATCGATAGAGTTTACAAAAATACTTAAATCGATCAATAACCACTATCACAATTTTTTTCAAATACTCTTCGTAAAGACGAGTTGAATTGAAGTATTTCTTTTCAGTGTAAAAATTTCAACATTTGATAATAGCTTGAAAATATCCCAAAATGATGACATTCATTGAATAAATATCAATTTATGAACACTTACGTATTTATTAGGTTTATATATTTCATCTAGAGCGTAAATACTTGTGTGGTATTATTATGACATTTATTTATTGATTTTGAGAGGAGCAATTTTGGTCAACGTTTATGGGTTAAGGGCAATGGATGACCCAAGGAGAATATTAATGTCGCATTCAAAAGATACAATAACGTGTCAAATGTGTTAAAAGTTTGTCGTGTGTATAATTTAGTCTGCAATAACGCGCGAAGAATTGTAAAGCCAATTTATTAGTCGATAACGCGAGTCCAGTCGGAAACTTGTAATCAAGTAAAAAGCATCGATGGGTTACATTAATACACACTAATACAGTGTCGCTCGGTAAAATCATTTTCCTAAGTTCACTCGGCTAAATTGATGTTTGCGTTCGTTGCCCGCTCAGCCGCATTTGACTTCATTATTCCTTCAATTAGCATCTCGGAATTTCGTAACTATACACCTATAACATTGCTGATGTCCAAATAATTTCATTCTTAGACCGCAATTATAAGTTTATCAAAGCGAGTGGTATAGATTCGTATTGAAATAATTTCATTATACGTTCAAACATGAAACGACGATGTAACGTAATTATTTAGATTTATTTTACATAAATAAATGTTTAACTACGACATTTCTTGAAAATTGTATTAATATAGTTTTAGCTGAATGAACTATGTTTTATTATAAACATCAAAAATTGATGAAAGTTTTTCTTAAATTTTAAGTTTCATTTAAAAGTTTTTGTACTAGTTATCAATTATTAATAACGAAATTCATTGAGTTTATAAAAAACTAACCGAATCAATATATTATGCTTAGGAAAAGATTCGAAAAATGTAATTTGATCAGAATGCTTAATTTATTATTGGCAAGTAATTTTTTTACTAAACGGTTCATTAGTTTTAATTTTGTGGAATTTATATTAACACATAATGAGATTATTCGCGAAGAAAATTAAGATGATTTTATATTAAAATATCAAATGGCGATATTAATAATAATATTTCGGTAGAAATGCAACGTACCAATTTTTGTTGATTAAAATGATGGAGGTGTTGGAAAACTTCTTGCATTACATGCGAAATGTTTGTACGCGTGTTCCAATTACCCAATAATATTTTCCACAATGCCGTATACGCTAATTAGCTTTATTGATCAATGTATTTTACATTAACGAATGATTTTCGTCCGTTGTCTCCCTTTTTTATCTATAAAGTTGTTTGATTACAGCCGCTTTCGAAGAACAAGGTATTTTGTTCTTACAATAAAATAGTTTTGACGTTTACAAATTTTTTTTATCTTAAGTATTAATTGCATGTGAAATTTATTATTGAATTTATTTAATGAACATGTTTTGTTCCTATAAATGGAATTACTTCAAAATAAAAAGGTCTTATTACATAGCATATTGTTCTAAATAAAAATGAAATGAAAAATTTATGATAATATCAAAAGGTGAACATTTTCATTTAAGTATATTCTGACTTTTAATGTTGGTAAATGTGATATTTTGTTTTCTTTCGTATTTAAAAAACTGTCACAGTGAGATCGCGTGCAGTTAAATCTGAATCAAATTTAAAAGTCTTTAATTATAACTCATGAAATATACCATGAGCTGCATCTGTTGGAAATAAAACCATATTAAAAATTTTGTTAAACGAGGAACCTCACGTATGCATTCATTTTCTATTTAAACCGTGATACATTTTAACTAATTTTGATATATTTTCACTCATTCCAGGTCAACAATCTTTGAAAATCCAAGTTGACACTCCCTTACGATTACAACAATAAACACATATCACAAGTTTTATTTTTAGACAAGAAACGAGTAATAAAACGAAGAACACCTTAACTTTTTCGTAGAGTTAATACACACCCGAGCGATAAACCGATTAACATTGAAAAAACGACATTTTGATATCTTAGTCCGACATTGATATGTTGGGTAGTGAAATAAAGAAATGCTTAGCTCTAAAAGGTTTTCACAAACAATGCCAGCGAAAATTGCAAATCATTAAAGTATATAATAATAATATTTTTTTGTAGTGATTTGTAAACGAATACATTTGTTGAAGTAAAATCTAATTCACGATAATTGATAAATTATCCGAACATTATTCTACATTAATTGTTATGTTTTCATTGAATGAATTGAACAGTTAAATGTTTTTTTAATACCAGATATAAATAAGCAACTAACTGATGAATAGTTAATAATGTAAATGGTTTTTCCATCAATGAGCGTTAATATTGTTTTGTAAATTGTATATATAAGCCATAAATAGCTTTTTGACGAGGCAATAAGTTTTTATTTCCATAAGTTATTATGATCATCGTTACATATTTCTTAAATTAATGACACTGTTAAACTTTTTATAAAAAGGACATACATATTTGACTTTCATATAAATTTATCAGACATCTTTTTAGAATAAACGAATTGAATGAATTAGAAATAAACTTAAAAAAAGTGGATCGAATAAGAAAATTGTAAATAATAAATTTTATTTCAATATATTTGCGTGTAAGATTGTACATGTAAATGCTCCGTCATAGAAGGTTTATTTTGAATAGTAAAATGAATGAAAAACTGACAACAAACTTTAGATACGCTTGAAAGGTTCAAAACATTCTATTAACAGTATTTTGTTGATTGTTTAGAAATGTCGTCAGTGTTATACGAACCGCCTTCTTTCTTTGAACAAACAAACATGCTTTATTTGTTCATAATGGAGTTTATTCTCCTGGGAACAACTACCGCAGCGGATGTGCACCTTTACAATACACACGATGCAATTCGGCATTAAGCGTGTATTTGCTACGTACGACTCAGTTGAGCGCAGTGCACGCAGTCAAAACTTCGTGATCGTTATCGTTAGCCTCGGGAACTACTAAATCAGCCACAGCCTTGTTACCACAGTTTCGTTAAATGCATGTACCAAAGTAACCGTGCATGTTACCTCGCAAATGTTCGAACTAAAGATCTCGACGCAAACGCCCTGGTGACATGTGCTGTGAAATCTAATTTTTGAGAATAATTCTTATTTTCTCAAGTTCTAAATTCAGACATTTACACATCTCATTTATTCAGGTAGAAAATTGGTAGGACTTACATGAAAAAAAAATTACATTGCTGTTTCTCTCTAGAAAATTGATTTGATTGAACATTTTTTTATTAAAATAGACTCTCAGAAAAATAACTGTATGCTATGGTACGCTGAAAACGAGAACAAAAATATATTTTCATAAAAAATACATAGAGGTCATTCGGTTTACAAAGAAAACTGAGACAGCTGAATTTCAAAAGTAGCATTACGTATGGTAGATGTCACAAATCGTCATTATAAACTTTGCTATTACAATAGCGCATGTTAGTTTTCTGGGTGAACTTTTATTATGTTTGGTGATCAAGTTTGTAGGAATATAACAAAAATTCGAAAGTGATAAAAGTGAATAATGATATAAATTATATATTCAAATTCTTTTTATTTTAAAAAGATTGAAAGAGCGATATGCAACTTCAGAATTGTTTTTTTTCATGATTTGCGAATAATTTTTATACGTTATGCAACGGTTCGTTTTTTCATGCAAAAATAAATCACACTGTATTTTATCGCTGTACATATATAGGTTTCTAGAATTGTTGGAACCACTGAAAACTAAAAATTTCTTTGTAGGAGTAACATAAAAATATGAGCCGCAGGGATGAATTTTATGTCAATCACAATTTTTATACGCAGACTTGCTATTTCACTTCAGTAAACGAAGACAAATAGGTTTGTGAAAATTAAATTTATTGCTTAAAAACGAATGTTACCGATCACTTTGTGACCTCAGAAATATGTTACATAGTTAATACTTTCTCATTTTGCATTTACGATATAATTTTACATAATAACATATTTCATAAACTGTTTGATTTATAAACTAATATAAGTTTTATAGATGGGCAAATTTGTTTCCGTACAAAATGTGGAATCTTGAAAATGCTAGAAGAGAAATGTAAAATATTTACACAACAGACATCCTGAAATTCAGATCGTCAAAAATATTTAAATTAGATTTTTTTGCTTATTAACATAAGCAACAATGAAAAAGTATGATATGAAATTCAGTTTTTCCGATGTGAAAAGTTTTTCTTCATGTTTCTATTCTGTGCAGTTTTCCAAGTTATGACACATACATACTATGTCTCTTTAGTTATCTGTACTAAACGACCAAGCGGTGAAGTTCTATCATTAAAACATATTTTAAAATAAAATCAAAATAAGAAAAACGATAAACTGTTTTACTGATAATAGTAAGTCGATTTCAGAAGATTCGATTTATTTATCGACAAATATAAGCCATGATGTATTTATATGTGCACTATAAAATTGTATTTGGCATTTGATACAATAAAAGTGTATCTCTCATGTTAAATTGGAAATACGCGATTTAAAATATTTAGCTAAAAATATGTTTTTTACATAAAAGATATAAAAAAAGGAGAAACAACCCTAAAATAAATATATTGTGATTTGTATAGATTAGATTTATCATAACTTTATCAAATAATAGAAAAGTATTTATGATTTCATTTCAAATTATATGATTTTTCTACATAATTCCAAGTTGGGTTATATGAACAACTAATATTAAAGGAGGATCAGTACAGTCTGGCATTAGAAAAATGATATCAGTTTAATAGTTCTAGTTGGAATATCATGAAATGCTCAATTTCTATTTATGATAATTCTAATAAAATAATATTTTTATAAGTATATTTGTTAAATTATTATTTGATTCTGATACTCATCATTATTTCAGACTGATATTCATATAATTTTATAAAATTCTTGTTTTTAGTATTATGCTATTTGACATTTCAACAATTTAAGTATAGATACCTTTAAAATGCTATTTCGATAAGTACATAAAAAGAATTTGCAACACGTAGAAGAAATCATTACTCAAACGTAAATAATGGTTAAGTGCGAAATATGCAAAATTGAGCATTGAAAGAACTAGAAAATTGAAACTTTGCTATTTTTTTATATTTCAAATTTCACAAAAGAATATAATAATTTCATTTCATACTCTAATATATAACATTTTTCTTTCTTTCATGTTTCTTTTCTATTATCACAATTTCCCTTCAGAAGGTGCAAATATTTTTATTAAACTACTGATATCTAATTTTGCAAAATTTTATCATTTAAAAAAAAATCAGTTTAATTTTAATGTTGATAATTCTTATGCATGAATTAAAACTTTTCAAAAAGTATAATTTAAGACGTCTTATAAAAACGTCACAATAAATAGTTTCAAATTGAAGTGAAAAGGATATAGATGGATCACACGCTTTCCTTCTTCGTGCACTTCCGTAGTTTCCTTCGACTGGACACGCACATAAGCTAACACCAGTGCAATGATACGGGCTGTGTCAACAAGTGTCTTGGCACGAGTTCACACGATCTATTTTTTTCAAATGTGTTTATAGTCAATTGAGCTGATATCATTCAAATTAAACGTATCTTGATGAAATTAATTGCAACGTGTCTTATTGCAGATTAGCTTACACGTCGAAATTGGTGACCGTGTTCGTCAAAAACTTCTTATCTGGTAGATTTGCTTTAAGATCGTAATTTGCACGAAGAAATGAGGTCAGAAAAGGTGTGCTGGGGGATTATCACTTTCGGAAACTTTTGAAGTTATCTAATATTCGTCGGAAGGAAGTTAGGCGGCTTAAAGAAATATTTGAGTTACTAATTAAAATAGTAAAGCATTTAGGAAAATTTTCTATTGCGCCATTGTTTTGGTTAAAACATATTTTTGTTTTCGAATCAAGTTCAGCCGTGAACAAATTTCTTATCTGAGAATGCATATTCAAACTGATAAGTTTTAATTCATTCAAATGAACTAACTTTTCAACAAATTTCAATTGAATTAAGAAAGTGGCAAACACTGATTTGAGTTTTTAGATTTTTTTTGTTCTCTAATTCATCGTAGTTTCTCGTTAAAATGGCAACAGCAAAAGTCAGACTGATCCGACATATGAGCTTTGCTGTTAGGTGGGTTTCTTTACTAACTGCAAAGCCTTGCATCTGTATAGAATAGAACAAAGTATGGCCCAGACAGACGGATGTTTGAACAAAAAAGTAATCGCGTCACAACGAAGGAATCATAAACGGAGATAGTTTTTTGTGGACTGTGTTCTGTATTGCTTTTGTACTCAAACCTCACAGTTGACGTATAATTGAGCACGATGAGGAGAATGAAATGCCTTCTGATTGGAATCTTATTACTGAAACAATTCATCGAGTATTCTCCGTCACAATTAGTTATTTTGAATCATTAAGTCGAGAAATAAAAAAAGCAAAGTATGACAGTCGAGCAAAAATTTAATACTGTTTTTACTTTGACGTTCCGACAAATATGCTTATTATAGTTTGTAGATTTTTAAAAAGTCTTCTGCGGTTTCTAATTAATATGTTATTAACTAGTAAGAAGAATTTATATGGAAATAATGTGTAGAGGAATTAAAAATGCAACAATAAATAGATTATACGAAAGTTATATTGCGGTATTTTTCGTTATGAATTTAAAGTGTTTCTTCTGAATATCAAAGTGATTTCTGTTTGAGAACAATTACCTTGGATCTATCATATTTTATGTGATTTATTGATGAGAAAGTATTTTATGATTTGGTAATCGATTTTCAAAGTCATATGTCAGCTGCATTTTAATCGAACAGAAATGTGTTGCTCGATCAGAGAATGAATAAAGGAAAAACCAAACTGAGGATATTTCTTCCTATGACACATTTCAATATGGAAACAGTTATATAAGAACTTTGCGATTTTGTTGTTCATAGAAATAAACAAATCAATTCTTATCATTTATTTTTATTTCATTAATTGTTGAAATTATTTATTATTTATTTTCAACTTGTATTTTCTTTTTATGTCTTCATTAATACTTAAAAGTGTATAATATACGTTTGCACAAAATAAGTATCATTATTTCGTGATTATATCAAAGTATTCATAACGATGCACAAAAAAATTAATCTCTTCGAAATTAGTCATAACTAACTATGTACAATATCTGTAAAATTTATTGCACAGTAAATCGAAAAAGGAAATTCAATATTTCTTTGTTCAGGAATGCTCTATTTTTTGAGATTCTTCAAAATAGATTACAGAGGAAATATATTTCGCATTCTGAAGAGAAAACCCGAAGATACGTTGAATTTTTTATCATTTTTTCTTATTTAAGTTAAACGTGTTCAAAAAATAGATTTGCCTTAGAAATAAAAAAAACAAGATATTCCATTCATTTAGTAGTAAAGTTAAAAATAAATAAAATATATGTATGAGAATAAGTTTTTATTTTAACGGTTATTTCTCTTTTTCGGAACAAAATTAGTTATTGTTATAAAAGTGCCGAAAATATATTTCTAGAAAACCTGATATGCATATTCGTATACGGGAAAAATGTACAATACAACCAATGTCATTGAAGTCATAATTCATAGTAGTTTTAACATTTTTATCTCTATTCAGAATTTTCTGTCAATCTCATTCGTGATTCATTATCACTTCATTTTTATTCGTGACGAGAATTGATTTCCAAACAACGTGTTTTTTAATCCTTGAAAAATCTCACATTATTTACTACAAATAAAACAAAACAAGCATGTTTTGAAACTTTACTTTCAGAAAATTTGTCTCATTTGACATAAAATCAGAATGTAATAAACTCAATCTTAAATAATGGAATTTTTTTGGTTTTTTCGTATACGATATTAAATTCAAAAAATGATATAATATTGTAATAGAAAAAGCATGCAAGTGACATTTTATCAAAATCTGAGCAAATTTGCACTCGTGCGACTCCTGGCGTCAGACGTGCAACATGAATAGGTCGAATTACCTCGATACTTATCAAATCAACTGTCGTCGTCTTTGAGATAATATAACGGGTAGGTTGTGGTCAAATCGTTGTTCTTAGGCCGTTGTTTTTATTGCATGAATTCTTGCAATGAAGTCACCATCGAACAGCTAGATTTTTTGGAACTTGACAACTATGGGTACAGACATTAATAATTGACAGAATTCGATTAACTGTTGACTGATGGAGAAATATGTTCTTTGATGATATATATCTATACATATAGATTAATCCTTTGCGTAATGTTACACTTATTAACACTTGCGAATCTCGAAAACTGCTCGATGTTTTGAATCATGTTTTTTTGGGAATATTGAAATCCAATAAGTTTAATAAGATCCTTCGTTGGATCAGAGGCTCGTTGTAAAACTACACGAAACCACTAAAACACAAATGCACTTCGTTATACACTGACACGGTTAACACAGATTTGTGTAATTACACGTGCTTTTGTTTATTCGTAGTTTTTTCAGGACATACCGTAACACACATGCAACGCTTTCACTTGTCATTCCAAAACTTCGTTACTGTAAGGAGGAGTATTACTTGAATATTCTATTTCCCACTCTCTCAACTCCGATTACACCTATTAGATGAATAATGATCAAAAATGAATCATAATGTTTAACTCCAGACAACAAAACAACCATCATTTGAAAGCGAAGACTTAATAAGGAATTAGAATTGATATTGTCTGCTACAATTGTTCGCGGCGAAAACATGTTCAATTTCTCTATAAGAAGAATTCATTAGGATAAATCAACCTTTCAATTCTATATGGAGATTTATGCACAATAAACTTGCCTGTACATAATGGAGATTCCCAAAAAATTGAACAATCCATATTTTAGAGTGATATGAACAGACGCTTTGATGCAGATGTTAGTTCGAGCTGAGTACTTGTGCAAATCCATCTTGAACAGATATATGGAGATCATTTTGATATGAAATCTTGCAATTGCTGCTAAATTTTTCAAACAATAACGTGTACTCAAAATTTTTGAAAAATATTAAAATCTCCTTTTCGTATGGAAATTCCAATGCATAAATGATATATTTTTCTACTTGAGTAAGTAACAGCTGAATTCTCATTCAGCTGTTGTGAAAATATAATAATATGTGTTCATGTCTTTTAGGAATGGTTGGAATCACGTATTCGAGCTACCTGTGACCTACATTTCTCAATTTCACTAACCGGGAGACGCTAACGATTGCTGGCGTCAGACGTCAATTATAAATCGTTCTTCAGCTTGCAATCGATTCAACGCTTGCTTGAGATGGAGTTTTTATTTCTTGTTGGTGATTAACAAGGTTTCAGACCCAGAAAGGATGTATCCCATAAATTACATTCAAACAACGGCACTAGAATTTCTTTTAATATTAACGTAGAAAACGAAGCAAGCACAAACAAGAATAACTGGGCGAGACGGCATATAGTGGGATATCAAATTAAAATATTCAGGTTTTTCCGCTGCTCAAATCAAGCAGATGCTATAACAGATACACTTATGAATTTTCCGAGAATTTCAATGAATTATTAGGATAATGCGGTTCTTAATTATGTTGATATATTAATTTTGCGAATAATAAACACCGATTTTGATGTACTGTATAAAAATGAGATAATATGCAATATTAGATTGTTTGTGTGACTGTTCATTTTTCGAATGATTGCACGTCATAAATTTTATACGTCATCAACTAGACTCTACCCCCACTTTATGTATACGCTCCAACAATGACCAGGGGCAAAAACACCACCTCGAAACAATTTTTCTTCATTGTAATGACCCATCAAAAAGCACTTCTGACATTCCACGCTAATATTATTTTAGAATTTACTTTGAACTATGAAACGACCAGTAAAATTGCTGGCATCAAGTTACATAAGGCATAACACCTAAACCAGCTTTAGCAACAAACCAAGTCACAAATATCTTGGAATAGATTTAATAAAAGATATTATCTTCTAAATTTATTATTTGTAGGCCATTGACGTTGAGAAAGTCAATAAATAGTTATCCTTCAGCCCAAAGCAGTTCGATAGGATATTTCGTGCAGGCGCAACAATCGTCAACAGAACAGGGTTATCGCGGGACAGCGCGCCAGCGTAGTCTCAAAATAAGCGTACCTATATACGCCCTCCTTGCAACTCATCAAACTGTAGTTACGATAATTTTCACTCGAGCGCCTCGAGTGTCGTTCTGGCTTCCGATTCGGGTGCGAAATTTGGCGTCAGAATTCGCTCGACTCTTGGTAGTCAACAGCACACGGGCAGATGTTATGTAAACAAACTGGCAAACAAATGCTCATGCTAGAAGTCGACTGCTTATGCCAGAAGTTTGAGAGAGCAGGTAGATAGAGGAATCGGAAGAACAAGCGAGATGATGCACAGAGGAAGATGGTCGATAGGAGAAGCTTTCGCAGGTTCCGATTCGCGGCTTTTCGAAGACTGTAGATAAGTCTTTTCACACACCTAGCACTACGATCGACACACTTAAATGAACGACGGAATTATCGGCATCGCGGCTGATAACAAAGACACGGGTCGCGAGGAGCTATAGGCCGTATGAAAACGGCTTTTGCTACTGCCGGCTACCACAACGTGTACCTCTGCTACGAACCTATCGTTCCCTACCACCCCGCGCACGCCTGCCGGGGGTAGCGACGACCCCTCACCCGGTTGTAGCTTTCATGCTCTACCACCCGGCGCCGCCGCTCAACGTAAAATATGGCGCAAACGCAAGCGCGCCGTGTTGGGGCCGGGCTCGCCGGGAAATACCGAAATTGCCCGATTCTCTTCCGATCTTCGACCAGAAATAAACGCGCGTAACTCGCAGTGTTGCCATCTCTGAGGTTCTTAAATATCCCAACGTATCCAAACGCGCCATGATGCTTACGATTTTGAGTTTTGAATATAATTCAAATTTTGAACGAAATTCTAACCAAATATATTTCTGATTTTTGTACTTTTCTAAAACTTTTTACGGTGAAAAATTTTGTATGCAACATAAGTGACACAGTGACACAATTAAATATATATAATATTATACACTATTCTAAGTAGGATTTATTAACTATATTCATCCCAAATTCCAATGATAATTCAAAACTGGATCACACTAGATTTGAAAATTGTATTTGGTATTATAATATATATATATGTTCGAAAAATAATCGTACAAATTATTAATGATAAATTTTAGAAACATTATTTATTTATATTATTAAGAATAAAGAAATGTTAAGTTGAAATGTTGAGAATTGAAATTAGATTGAAATTCAAATTATTCATTAGCTGTATTTCGAAATATATTTAGTTCCATTTAAAAAATATCATTTCATATTAGTCAATCGAAATCATAGGAAATAATCACAGTGAATAATGGTACAGGTATTCTACAATGTGATAGTATAGCACTATTGTAATTCAAATTATTCTGATATTATTTATTATAATTTAATGAAACATTGTAACAAATTTCTCTATAACATTATGAATATAATGATAATATTGATATAGTTATCAAAAGTAATATCATCAATATTTTTATAAATCTTTTATTATTTGGTATCTCCTGTGTCACAGAGATAAAATTAATATTGTCATAAATTATGTATGAAACCCAGTTTTGAAAAAAGATGTAACTTTCTAAAATATTGCAAAAATGCAATCATAACTAAATTAAATATTAACGTATTAGAGATGACTTTAGCCAATATTCAATAATATTTAGAAAATAAATGTTTGTTGTTTCTTTGAAAAATGGCCTTCTAATAAAAAACTAATTTTTAGAACTTAATATATTATGTCATCGACTGAAGTTATTGCTGTTATAATTTCGATTTCTCTTGACATATAGTACTTTAAAAAAGATAAAAAGATTTTAACGAAAAATTATTTTCTATACTTAATTTATTTAAGATGTAACTTGAGAGATTTTATAAAGTCACAGTAATTTTTTAAGCTTTTGAATGGATAGCATTTTGGACTTGTTAAAAGAAAACGAGACGGAGCTATTTTTCACGAAGTTTCACGTGACACAAATGAAAATTTTAATCAGTTTTATCACCTTATTGTATTCATAACTTGAAATTTGCATAAATGCTGGGGCAAAAAAAATTTAAAGAAAACAATTCTGGCTTAAAGCTATTATATTAACATTTTTTAGTTAACTAAAATATCATAATTTTAAAATACAGTTAATCGAAGTTCTCCATGAATAAAGACAATGTTACAATGAATATTTCATAAGCCTGTAATACCGTTCATTAGTCACGTAACAATTCGCGTACAAACTCTGATCATCGTAAAAACCAACGTTGCGAGCATAAATTAATATGTCATAATTAGAGGTACGCAATCTGTTTATAACACATATTTCTAATATAAGCGGTAACTAATACAAACAAATACTTAAACAATATTTCTTCAACAACAAAGTTGAGGGAATAGCTACGATATATATACTTGTATCACTTTTATGTTCTTGTTTTTCAACGTCAAGAACTCGTGGTAAATTTTGCATAGCCGAAAAAGAACTAGCTGTTATTTACTTTAATGCACAATTGCCAGTAGCTTGTACTAAGCATTTTTCTTTATCTAAATATCATTTTTTTAAACTCAAAATACCTTAAATTCATCAATTTATTTTCCTCTTTTTTTAGCAAACACGTCTAAAAATGTATCTTATGATATTGAACATACAAAAAATGTATCGTAATGTTGTGATAAGAAATAGCTTCGACAATATTATGTTGCTGTTTGAGCAAACAACCGCAGCTGCAAGTTCGATGATTTTTCACCATTTTAAACATTTATTTTTCTTTTTTGTCCACTGAAGCTTTGAATTCTATCCTTCGAGAAGCTCAGTAAAAGTATTTCTCAACGAGATATTTCGTACCGCTGGCCGTCAGCGACTGATAATAATCGATGTTTAAATAATAAGCATCCATTTTATTTGCGAATCGTAACGCATGAAATCCAATAAATGAATTAATGTTCTCCTAAATTTAAAATTATTTGGAATTATGGAAATAGAAATTAAAATAATTTAATTGACTGGAAAAGTATAATACTTTTGATACATAATGAAAAAACTATTTCACATTCTAACTTTTATAGATGAATTGACAAGTACTCTTAATATTCAAATTGTTCACTCACGTTTGAAAAAGATCGATTGTAGCACAATTAGGAGTAAAGTTTGATAGATTATCTTATTTCATAAAAAAGCTTACAATGAACGAATTCAGTCGTTCACTTAAAAATTTCGATGAATTTTTTCATGAAAAAGTATAAGAAAAACGAAGCACTGAAAAAATGATTTTAAAATTTTGTACGTTTCATGTTGTAATGTTTGTAAAAGTTTTATCTTCGTAAAAATAAACATTTTTAATTGCACATTGCTATCATAACAACCATACAATAGTAATACATCTCTACATATTAACGATATGAAGATAATACAATAATAATATAACATCAACTTAATGGTTATACATAAATCATATAATGACAATATACTGAGCATGGGAGTTATAGCCACCAGAAACTTCACAACGTGAACTTTTTCTTTGCTATATATTGTCATTTTATGGTTTATACTGATCATTTGATACATAAGCTTTTATATGGGATTTGCATTCAATCAATACTATTTGGTAAAGTGATTTCAATTACACAATAGTTTCGGTTTGAAATATTTTGCATATCTTCGAATGTTATACCATCGTAATCAATTTTGTATTTATATCGTACAATTCTTTTATGTCACTAAGTCATCTTAAAAGATGAATATAAAGTGAATTATACTTTAACAGAACTCTAATTGATACAAAACTTTAAATTAAAAAAATATGATCAATTACATGATCCTGATTTCAAAGCTAGAGATCTTCGACAGCTGCTATTTATGCAGTATGTTACCGATGCGTCTGTAATGCAATTAACTTTCGGAATCACAAGCGATATGCGTTCTATGAATTTGGTTTGAATTGTAATTTACCATCAATAGATGATCAAAGATCGAGATATATAACTGAGGACGAAGTTCTATTAGTATTGAAGTTTTACTTTTTGTCACTACAATAAATTACTTATTACGAAATTACTTTCAAAAGAATTGATAAAAAATTCATCAATGTTTATTATCATACTTACACAAGCGAAAATCAATATTCAATTTCAACGACAATTCCTAAAAGAAAATCAAATAGTAAGTAAACATACTCAATATAAAAAATATTACAACTGTATTCAACAGAAAATTAAATATAAATCAATTCCAGTATTGAATGTTAATTAAAAGAGATAGTTTTTTTTCATTTTATTATTGCAAACATAAATAAAACTGAAAAACGGTTTGTGAAAATTATTAAGTGTCCAGATAAATGTTGTTGACGATTAATTTTTTTCAATATTTGTAATCCTTGAAAATTCATTGACAGTACAATTTACTTAATCTTCATTCTGTTATTTTATCTCTCGTAATCATACTCGTAAGATTTAAACGCTATTTTTTTATACCGTTGAATAAAATGCAACTGATTGTATAACATATATTCATCCTCACCGAGCCTTAATACTATTAAAATACCGCGGCAGTTATTTAGTGGTGTAATAATTTTTTTCCATGAAACCTACTGTGTTTGCTGAAACAAATGATATAATATCACAGGAACTTGTTTTCAAACAGACTACTATTTCACATTCTGCTTTAAATAAAATCAATTTCCGTCCTTTCTAGTATCATATTGACGGACGATGTTTTGGAGTTTCATAGCATTGGAATAAAAACGCATTATAAGATAGAATCAGCGCTCTTAAATATTTGTTCAGTTTATTCACTATTACAAAACACAACAGTAAATGTAACTGAATTTTATTCTTAATGATATTTATAATGAAAACCGACAAAATCAATTCGCAAATACATCAGTGCACTGTTGTTAAATGCCAATTTATCTGCCAACATTATTTTGTCGAACGAATCGGTTCTTTCATTCAATGAATTGAAACAGTGTTGCTGTGAATTGAAACTACATTATAAACGCGGAATTACAAAGATAATCTTCTTAATTCGTTTCGGAAAGTTAGAATTGCGTCGACAAATGGTTTCGAAATAGAAAATCATGTGAGTGAGTTAAACAACTCTCCAACCAATCTTAGAAACTAAATATTACAGATACCGACTACAGTGTAGATGTTGGAAAACTCACATTCGTTTTAAAGTCGAACTGTAAATAATAATTTCTTAATTATCTTGAAATTTGAAAAGAAAAAGCTTCTTTCCACGTATAAATCCAGTAATAAGAAAAAAATGATCTTGCTGATGTAGTAATTTTTAGCTAGAGCTACAATCTTCATTTTGTTCCAAGCAAGCAGTATAATTCAAAGTTTATTGAAAAAACGCCATTCATATACACAGTATTGTTTGTTATTTTTTATTATTCTGCCTAATTTCATTATACAATTTCATTTTTCTATGTTTCCCACACTCATAATTTTTTCATTCGATTTTTAAAATTTTGTTAAACGTAGAATGTATTAGATATATATTTTCTAATTCAAAGTGGTAGAATTTTACTGTTAGACATAACTACCACTTAAATTATCATCATAGTGAATTTTCTTTTTTGCAACCAAATATATTGAAATAAATGCAAAAGCGATATTTAAATTATTCATTTGGATTAGTGATTTTAAGAAATTTCGAAACGGTTCTTGTATCAAAATATCTGCTTGTACAAATGTTAGACTTTCAAGTAAACTTTTTCATGGGGTTAAAAAAACTCTTGTTTTATATTATTTGAATTGCAAATTGATTAAACCAACCCTTTCTGTTTGTGGAAGCTAGTTATTATAATAGAATTCATTATAGAGCGAATAGTAGTAAGTACAATAGAATATTTGTCATTTAAAATTTTTAAATTGTTTTAACAACAATTGTATTTTCAAATAAGGTAAAAGAATGGCAAGCGAATGAGACATAATTGAGCGAATGCAAGAAAAATGAAAAAGTTGTTGTTCTTTAGCATTTGAAACGTGGCTTTTATATAAGTGTCCGACGATGGGTGAGCGCCAATTATAATCAAGGATAGGGCAAAAAAGTGCGAATAATACTGCGGATTCGATTGTCCCGAGTGGTTAATAAAAAAGAGGTTGATCGTGGCTGGAAACTCAGCTCTACGCTGAAAGTTAGATGAGCAACCGCACGCCGTTCGCACGCCACTCTATATTGATTTTCCAAAGAGGTTCCACCGATTCGTCCGTAACCCTGCTGGGTTTCTGGCCTGCTCCTGTTTCTATCCCTTCTCTACAACGGAGCCGAGCCTTTACAACTGTGTGCCTTGTTTTCACGCATTATCGCACCGCGTCTGATGTGGAAAAACAAAACAAACACACGCCATGATTCTTGACCGCCATATTGATTTCTTGAGCTCTTGTAACCGCTTGAGCTCGGTTCCATATTTTACAACCTCATTTGACACTATCGCAACGATTATGATTACTATCAGCAGCTCGACAACTAAATAGTCCCATTTATCTCAACATTATGAACGCATGCGTTTAACATAGTTGCAAACTTCAAGTGACAGCTTAGTTCACTTTTTTTGATCGTATATGATTTTTATTAAAATGTTGTTGTTGTTAAATTCAAGGCATCTGTGACTGTTGACCTGTATTAACTTTTCGGTGTAATTTTCATACATGCATATTTTTCAAAATTTTATAGCTTCATACTAAGAAGCTCACATTCACAGATCTTCTTGTGGATGATCAAGAAAAGCGTTGGAAAGATATTAGATATTTTAGAATCCGTATTCGGTTTTTACATTGGACGTTTCTATGAAGCTACGAGGACGATGACATTGCACGTAAACCGACATTGCCGAGCGTTCGAATTCGAGTATTTCCGGAATCATTCGCGTGACTTCGTGCATCGCATTAATGTCATGATATGGACGATGCTCTTTTCGAGTTGTTTCTTTTTAAATGTTAATTTTCCGGGTTCGAAAATAGATCGCGAATAATATCTTGAAACGACAATATTCTGATAGTTCTGTGGAAAGTTTATGTCTGCGATGTTTTTTAATACATAATATTATTTTATATACCTCTAATGTTGATTTTTCATGATTGTATTTGCATATATAAAGAATGACACCGGTTTTTTTAAGGAAATATTTTAAATGTATACTTCAGTGTATCCCTAGCGAGATACTACATTTGTTTTTCCAAAAGTCAGTAGACGTAAATGGAAAAATGCTAATTTATCTGTTTTACAGACTCATAATAATCTTAAAAAATGTAAATTCAATCTATACTTTAATTATTAATAATTAAATGAATAAATCAAACTTTTCGTAACCGTGTTTTCTACTAAAAATACGATTAAAGTGTCTTTTTTTGCGACTGAAAATTAGACAAAGAAGATCTTAATGCGGCTTCAGTGCAGATACAACAAATTAGTGATGCGGTAAGATGAGATATACGGTGCGTTGCGGTGACGTGGTTAACTGTGCAATGCACACGTAGCTATGTTGGCTGTAAATCTAACAGTATAATAATAAGAGCAACAATAATTTGGATTGTACGATTTAAGATTAACCTTCGTAACACAACGTCTGCGCTACTTTTGCACGGTAATAACGCTACATTCTCATTTATGAACGCTTGATCTACAAAATGTCTTCATTTTTTACCCATCAGTTATTCATGCGGTTCAGAAAACTTAAGCATATTTTCAGCCGGGAATGTCACCTAGGGTATAGTCAAGACCCGGTTATTGCTTAGAACAGTATCTCGGACAACTTTTTCCAACAGCCTAACACTCTTACTTTTACATTAACACACACTTTTATGGCATTTTTAGTGCTATTTTATTATTCATATCTATGAATTCGAATTTCAAGCGGAATCGCGGCGTCTTAGTTTTACCGTATACTATAATCGCAATATAATTTTACTTACAAAGTCTTTAGATGCATTTCAATGTGAATAATGTATATTGAACTCTTGTATACTGCAAAGAGTCATGTATTTGCATATTTCGTATAAAAACTATGTGTTGCTCATGAAAGATTGCGAAAGATTACTAATTATTCATAAGCTTATTAAAATTATTGCTCAAAAATAAAAGTCTTAGGCTTAAATTTCGATGTGAAAATATCGTCGACATAATCGTATTAATTTTTCGCTATTTAACAGTGTACAGTTAATAAGATGATAATAGACGTTAACCTCTTGATGTATGGTCAAAGCCGACTGATATATTGGAAAGCTAATTC
Source organism: Psix sp. ZL-2020 (assembly GCA_022817045.1). Taxonomy (NCBI): domain Eukaryota; kingdom Metazoa; phylum Arthropoda; class Insecta; order Hymenoptera; family Scelionidae; genus Psix; species Psix sp. ZL-2020. The sequence goes on from JABFQD010000265.1 coordinate 24,192, forward strand.
GAATCCAGGTGCATAAAGGCAAACTGGGAAACTTGCAGTGATTAAAGTGCTACAGTTTCGATCTAAAGTCAGTAGTAGTAATCTGACTGTAGTCGGACGAGAGTGTTTGGCAGAAGTGCGAGGTCAAGAGGACAACTCGCGCATATTTTTAGACACGAATGGATTCATGATGATTCAAAACTAACCAAATTTATTTTACATGAACAAATAAATCAATATAAATGCATAAATAAATCCGCTTTTTTAATTGCTGTGTCGAACGGCATTTTTTCTTTTAAGCATCATCCAAACCATATTTTCCAATAAATATTAATCAACAAACTGCGAATAATAAACGAATAGCTTTGAATAGTATAATTCTCAGTTGTCTCGATGATTCACGAAATTGAGAAAATCGATGATACAGTTTTCACGTGTGATATTATTGAGTCACGTATTCAGAGACGTGAATAGGCTTAAAGAAGAGCGAGAATGGTTTACTTTGCATCATAAGTACTCTTACATTACCGGACTTTGCGGACATTTTGAAAAAAAGATATTGAATATGACGGAAAGAAACTTTACTGGCTATAAACGGCGACAAACTTGGACCGTAGTTTGCTTCAAAAACTCATCAATAAGATAATGTTTTACAGAAATAAAACCATCCGGCTAGTGAAGCTTTTTCATTGAACCGACAATTATTACTTTATGGTTTGAAACTAGGTCTCGTAAGAATTCCATTTGAATGGGTCTTATACAAAATGAAATTGAATATCCACAAATATATTTATGAACCTGATCGGTAAGATTATTTCGTTATTATACTTAAAAATCAATAGTGTATTTTTAAAACTACTACTGAACGTTTAAAATATGAACAGACTTTAATAATATATTACGCTTTTTAAGTTATGAATTCTACACATTTTATTTTAAAGTTTTTACACTTATGATTTACCATTTCAAGTTTTATCATTTATTCATTAATTTGATTATTTCTATACATAGTAATAGACAAATAATAGTGTGTGTTATTGATAATATTAGCTCAACACGAGTTCATATCTACAGATGAAATTTATATAAAATTCATTGTGACATTAATGAAAATAATCGATAACACAGCAATGAAGTAAAATTATTAGAAAAGAATAAATATAAATTCTCGACACTGCTTCAGTCACATGAAGTTTTGTTAATTATAACTGTCCTCAATTGCTAGTTTGAATTTTTCCGAAATTAAATTGTACCATCATATCAGCTATGTATATAAGAAATAATTATTAAACTAAGGTAATAAACAAATTCATATTTTATTGTTATTTATACTTTATGCCATGTATTGTAATATTTCAAACGTCTAGGTTTCTTTTTATCTTATTAGTGTTCAAAACTATCAATATTAATTGATAAACACTTGAAAAAATAAATGAAATAATGTGGAAATTTGGAATAATACACTGACGGAACATAATTATGTTATATTTCATCAATGTATGAGACTCGAATATTCTCGGTCTTTGCAATTCACATTGCAAAGTTAAGCTGAATTAAAAAGTGAAATAGCTAAGAAGTGAATAGATTTGATCTAGTTAAGCATCGAAATCTGTGGGATTCTGATAAAGCACGTATGGCTGAAAGAAGATATTCCGCGGAACGCGTCATTTTAATTTGCTGTCAGGAGAATCAGTTGAGAGCTATTATTGTTACAGGACTGATCGTTACTTCGACACGATTTATCAGCATCGGGAGAATGGAGGGAGGAATTGAGCTTGGAAAAACGTGGAAGATTGCACTGATTGCCCAAAGTTTGAGCCAGGTTAGGATTGGCTTCGTGCCAAATAGTCATAATGCAACACGTATTTATGATGATGCTTTTCTGAAGAAGCAAAATTAATTCATTCTACCATGTTTTTGAACATGTTACGAAATTGTCAACGGGTAAATTAATCAATAACCAATTGCAATTGGATTATTATTCATCAACAGCTTCTTGTACTATGTGATCTTTAAATTATTTGTTCTATACTTATATACATTCTATATGAGATCAAGTTGCCGATAAATTTCATTTATCGACACGAAAGTTAATTCAATAATGTCTTCAGTTACACTTTTCTTTTATGTTCTTAAATTCAATTTTTAATTTTTAATATTATAACAACAGAAAGAATTTATAAACCAAAATCCCAAAATGTATAATACAATAATTTATTATACTAATACTAATTGAAATTTGAATTACTATTGAATTAATTTTAAATAAATAATAATTACATTTTTTCAATTTAATTATTTTCAAAAATATGTTCGTAGAAGAATAATAGATAGCACTTTCTGATCTTTAAATATTTTCTTTTTAGAACCCTTCTAATGGTTGTTAGTTATATTTTACCGCAACTAAATGACGCTCATTAATTCAGCACAGTCGTTTTAATAAATGGGTATTTCACTTAACTTTACCGAAGTGTAAAATATATCATTTTAAAAACGGATTTGATTCTTGAAAATACGTTGTTAAGTTTTACAATAATATGTGTGATATATTCCATTCAATTGGAAGAATGCATTACAATTCATGACTAGGAGAAATTTACATAAAGAAACAGAAATTGTGTCGTATACAGGTATTATTTATATTCTTCATTATGTTGATTTTTTATTCAGCAAAGTGATTTGAATCAACAGAAAAAAGTTATTTAATTCACTTTGTTTTATTTTTATTGTAATTTTTGTTTGAATGTACTACACATATAATTGCTTCTAGTAATGTAGTTAAGAAATATAATTATAATATAAAGTCAAGATAAACAAACTGTAAAAAATTGCAATTGAAAACGATTTAACAGTTAATAGTAAACTTATTCGTAATATAAATTACAAGTTGTATAAAATAAGGAGCAGAAAATAGTGATTTATAGGGAGATTAAATAGATGGCGCCTGGAGGAAGAACTTAGATTCAGTAAATGATTGGTTCAAATCGATATCTGTAAAAGCTTCGGATTCAACTAAGAGGACTTTGAAGGATGGTAGTGAAAGGGACAACAAAAAGCACTTAAAAGCACCAGCAACCATGCTAAGAGGAAAAAAAATGATTGTCAAAAAGTAGAGATACTTTCACTGCTCACTTTTTTCTCCTTCATATCTTCTTTTGTCTTGCATTTCTCTGTACGAAAGGACAGAATCGAAAAAATTGCACAGTTGCTGTGTCACTGTGAGGAATCTGACCATCGGACCGTGTCGAGTCTTCTTCGCTTTTTCACCACGTTTGTCATGCTTTGCACTAGTTTACTGTACTTTACTAAAGCATTTCGTGTTCAAGTCAATTGACCCAATGAAGCCGACATTATAAACAGATCAAAACGGAAAATACTATTCTAGAATCAATCGAACGTGCAACTTATTGACGACATGATCGGAAACGAGAAATTTTTTATGCTTAAGTTGAATTTAATAAACTGTTTCTGATCATCAGTTCAGAAATAACTGATGCTTGAGATAGGCAATGTCGATCGAATTTGATTGATTTAAGGGTTTGATTAATAGATTCGATTAGAATTATGAAGTGTGGAACTTTTAATCTATTAATTTTATACTGAGTTATCATTTTGTATTGTGTACTATTATGAGCACTTAAAAAATTGGTTTTCATTATCGGACATATTTACTTGGCAGCATTTAATGTTATAAATCTGAAAGGTTCAACTTGCAGTTCAACTGGTCATTAATTCAACACCATAAATAAAACTTCTGTAACATATGACATATTTAAAGTTAAAGTGCAGTTCACTGGAAACAGAATTTGGATAATAAAACAAACAGCCCTTACGATTAGATAGGGATGGCAGCAAGCGAACAATGAATGGGTTAGAAAACTGATGATGTATTCCTTATCTGGCATCCTTCCAATTCGGCTTCCGGTCAGCCAATCACTAGATTCCACCAGAAGTCAGCGTGTGTGATTATTCTCACCAGCTGGGCGAGTTGCATGTTTGCATAACTTAATTACTCGATTTATATGAGAGCTATTTCACAATATCGTTTCAACTCAATGCTTTAAGCATGATATGATATAATAATGTCGCGTAGATTTATTAGTAAGTGATTTATCATCGATCACTCAACAGGGTTGATATTTGGGTTGGTGCCAAAATAATGTGCTAACAAGTAGCTCGTAAATGTCAAGAATGCACTGTGGGCTTCAAATATATTTTGTTTGTTCGTTCGAGATTTAAAGATAAATATTTATTATGAATGAGACTTGTAACATAACTACTTGATCCGCGAATCAATTGCCGAATATAAGTTAAAAAATGCTCGGATACTATTAAATTAACGACAATATCTATGACGAAGAATATAGAATATGTTTAGTAATACTATGAAAAGTTGTGAAAAACTTGATACTGTGGCAAGGAAAATTACTATTAAAAATGAAAACATGATTTGAGTATATTATATCTTATATGATTACTTAATGAATTTGAAATTGCTGTCTACTTGACTTTAAAATTTTATGAGGAATTAATTATTAATTTTTTATTTATGTGTAAATATAAATTGTACGTATTTCTATCAAGAATGTTTTGAATTTAAATAGGTAATGTGTAATACATTATAAATCAATAGATACATGATGCATGATTGATGTCAAGCAATTTATTCCAATTTTCATAATAATTTCTCATTTTTAAAATACACTGCGCGCAAAAAAAAGCCACCTAGCCGAAGTCGAAATTTTGCCATTTTTCAAACAGACGTATCTTCCGTAATTTTAGTCCAAATCGATTGATTTTTTTTTTCAAATTGAAGCTTGGAATTTCATCTTTCTAAAAGTTATGATTAAAGTTAAGCAAAGATAGCCCTACTTACTGCAAACAATCTGTAAACAAAAAAAAATTTGTGATCAAAATTTTTGCCAACTTTGATCGTGTACAGGGGAAAAAGTTCCCTCATAACCCATTCTTTTTTTAATGGATTATTAAAATTTATCACTTTGCCAACAAAATGAAAAAAAAATTGCATTTTTGATAAAAAATGGCAGAGTTATGGCCAATTAAAAAATTTTATTGCATTTTCGTGCTTTTTTCGGTGGTATTCAGAAAAATCATGCAATCTTTGACAAACACGAGGCGAAATGGAGTTGAAAAACTATAGAATTTTCATAGCGAAGCTTTACTATGGCTGGGCCCAATGGTACGCCAGTGCCAGTGTATTTTTCATCGAAAATGAAAATTTGTTTTCATTTCCATAATTTTTGCCAAAGTTGGCAAAAATTTTGATCACAAATTTTTTTTTGTTTACAGGTTGTTTGCACTAAGTAGGGCTATCTTTGCTTAACTTTAATCATGACTTTTAGAAAGATGAAATTCCAAGCTTCAATTTGAAAAAAAAATCAATCGATTTGGACTAAAACTACGGAAGATTCGTCTTCTTGAAAAATGGCAAAATTTCGACTTCGGCTAGGTGTATATTTTTTAGAAATTCAGATTTTTTGTAGAATGAATAGTAGTTTATTATAATAAAACTGGATATCTTATTTGAATGTTAAAAATATGTTGACCATTTATTTGTCGAAATTGGATTGTAGTAATGTTTTTAGGTAGCCGAAGTTCAAGTAAGCTAAATATTGTAATAGAATCTTTTAGTAAAATTTTTATGTACCTCCCCTATTGTAAAAAAGTGTGGTACATAACTTTGAGAAATAGATGTCTATATGGTTATGACTTAGAAAATGTTTTGACGGATCTTGAATAAGGTTAATACATGTTGTTACTTAATTTAAATTAGATGTCAGCGTAAATTGGCTACACTAGACTGATGTTTCCACAACATAAACCGCCAAAACTAATTGTCAACATTGGCAGAAAGTAATTGAGGTTATAAATTCGGCCAGGAAATATATGTAAATATTTACAATATTGGAAATAGAATTATTCTTTTAATGCACCAATAAATTATTGAGTGAAATAAATATAATTCATCCAATCAGCAATTTTTAGGTTATAGAATAGAATACGGATAATATAATCATGGGAATGAATAGGAATTTGTGTCCCAGACACAAATGTATGGTAAGAATAATTATAAAAATACTGTATACTGCTATCAGCTATCTAATGAATTTCAATGCATTGAGTTAATTTCGATACATTTTCATTAAATAAAATGAATCATAAAATAACTTTTTATTATGTCAATACTCGATGGTTAATTTTTTTCAATTTATCTAAAAATTAATTAAAATTTTTGAAATGTTATAAGTTTTTAAAAACTATATTTAACATACAAT
>JABFQD010000266.1:0-30460 GCA_022817045.1 Psix sp. ZL-2020
ACTATACGTAATTATATGTATAATTCTTCAGCGAAAATTTTCGTTTTTTACAATTAAACATTACTTTTTATTTATTATTCTATAAATACAATATTTTATGGAATATTATGTAACGTGAAAAATTTGAAACAATTCTTCATATTAATAAAGTTTTTAATCACCTAGTTTGAAATTATTACAAAAGTAGTATTCCATAGACATTTTTGCCATTCTTATTACTTAAAATTCATAATTGTTATACCATGGAAATTTGTGTTTATTAAATTGTACAGTCTAAAACTTGACTAAAATTATTCACATTTCTATCTTCCTAGTTTTATAAAAGTTTAGATCTAGAATGAAGTTTTATTGTGCAAGAAAATTGACGTTTCAGCAAAATAATAGATTCTCAAATAGATTTGAATACGCGGTATCGAGGTCAAATATTATGAAATTATATGCGACTCGATATTCTCAGTATTCTTATTTAAAAATTGAGTTAAATCAAATAGTGGTCGATTACAATAAGTCGATCATTAAGGATAATTGACCTCAATACCTCTTTAACATTTTTTTTTGAAAATCTATTGATTCGTTTGGAATATAGAAATTTTTATCGAAACTCGTATTTTACCCATTTAATACTTGTTAATATAAATTTAATTAATTTATATATAACTTTGTGACGTTCGTATTAAATTCCTTTTTGAGGAGCGTCTATTGGTTCATTAGTAGTTTTTCGTGTGATGTTTCTTTAACTTCGTCACTCTGGATTGCACATGTGAGTTACGTGTGTGTGAATTGTTTTATCCAGATAATTTATAAATATAAAAACGTTTGAAATTATTTATTTAAATCATAATATTATTATATATTTATTAATTTAACTTTAACGTTTTTTCATAAACTTTTGATAATTGTCATTCTTTACAATCATTAGTATTTACTGCGAATTTAATATTAAATATGAAAATTATAGATAGATTGATGTTTTCAAAAACAACATTTTCAAATAATTGTAATCTTACAAATTATGCACAGATTATTGCTTTTTCACCGATAGTTAGAAAATGGAAAACTTGTTGATAGCTTTAAAGTTTTCATATAATGAGATTCTGTACTGCGTTGAGTTCATCAAATTATGTTGACTTGATTAATTCTTCTCAATCATTCTCACTGAATATTACTATTTAAGTTGGTTTATTGTATACTGGACGGGCGTTCGATCACAAAAAGCAATGCTCTTCATGATTTTTCATGTCAAACAAATACCACTAATGTAAAATCGAACGAAAGTTAATTAACATTTGTACCTCGAATAGATCGAAATACAAAACAAATATGTTAATGAATGTTGTAATTTTGAGGCGCGCTACATTGCGCGAAAAGACCGAATAGAATTGGACAGACGCGACAATTGGTTAGGGTTGCGAGATATAGTAGTGGAGGGGAACGGGCAGAGCTTATGTCGTATTGGTCAACGCGGACTTCATGACGAGCGTTTGGTTTGAAAGAACGGGCCGTCAGCAGCCGTGCTCACATTGTTCGACTCGGTGGACTAAAATGAACGATAAATTTCATCGGAATGTCGGCGAAATCGGCGTAGTAAAACGGTGATTTATCTACAATACCAGCTAATTGATTTACTATTGCCGGGGTACGGTATCTCGTAGTCATGGCTAACCTACATTTCTAGTTGTCGTGCCCAAATTCTGTCATATTCGTCAAACATTCTGTCACGTTCAGTCTATTTATTTATCGACGCTTGAATGAAAGTTGCAAATAAAAATCGCTACTAATTTGATACCTGCGAGTTCATCATTCTACCTCGTGAATATTCGTCTATTCGTGTAGTCTCAATCAACGTCACTATTAATTTTTTTGGTCGCGAGTAATAGTGAGCGTTTAATTTATTTTCGACTTTGAAGGTTTGGTTATGAATAACTGTTCAAACTTTATATTCATAGTTTATGTTACAAATTTTCAAATTATATAAAATGATATATTTTCCGCGTGAATTTGATTGAAAAATATTTTCGGTTAGCTTGAAATATCTGCAATATACCAAGCTAATCAAACATTTGGTCATTTTTGTACGTTTTCGAACATTTATTTTGATGTCTTATGTAAAATCAATTTTTTAATAATACCTGAAATGAAATTAATTTGATTATATTTGCGAATGTATAAAAACGAGAAAGATATTTATTATTCTTCGATGACCGATAAAATGAGGAAGATATGTAAGATTTTATTTGAAACAATAATCAGGTTGATAATAAATTATGTCATAATTCAAATGATCAATTATAACATTTTTTTCCATCATGCCGACATATTATTTTTGGTAATTCTTTTTTTTAATATTGAAATATAATCTTATTGATTGATATTTGTTGAGAGAAGAAAATAAAAAAAAATTGTCACTTGTATTATTTGCTAAGCATTTCACGTTGTGCATCGCGTAACCTCCGAAAATAAGATGAGCCTAAACGTTAAGAATACGAACCGAGTTTAACATTGATGCATATACATGTTTTGAGTGTATATAGTGACACGAGTGTATATGCATTTCTAAAAAAAGTGTAGGACTGCTGAGGCATAAAAATACAACCGTTTTATGAATTATTTACTTCAATACCTAAGATGACATATTTATATCATATATACATTGAATATGAAATATATTACACATATAATATTTTTAATTGTGTTTTCCTAGTAAATTATAATTAACAATCACACTAAAATACAGATTCGTTGTATATATTTTTATTAAACTTATTGAATACCTAGTAAACTGGCAAGCTATATGATTATTGCATTAGATTGATTAATAAAGAACTATTTTATTTTAAAGCAATGAGAAAAGCTTATTTTTGATCGTATATGTTAACAAATGAAATAAATAACTGAAGTCTGAAAGTGATATATTTCCATATTTAATTTCAGCTTGAGAAATGTTTTATATATATCAGTTTTATTAGGTATATATTCATATACAATCATTTAAAAATGTGGCACGTAGAAATGAAAAAAATTATCCATAATCTGAAATAACTTTCAGAGCACGATGTAACATAGAGTCCAAACAATGATTTTGCTAATGAAAAATCAAGCAATCAAGCACAATCAAGTGAAACTGTGCTGAACAAATTTTCTTATTAAGCTATTTCTAACAGCAATCGTGATATCATTAAAATGCGTTGCGCATGTGCAGAAACGATATCGAATTGATGATAATACATGATGTGAAAAAAATAGAATCCATTTGAAACTTTAAATGATATACATTTACACAGTACATTGTTTATTTATAAACTTGATTAAAAATTGTTATACTATGAGTTAGAATATGTGTTGGATATTCATGACGAAATATGTACTTGAGAATAGATTTCAACTTATCAGATCATAGACAACATTTTCTGTCTTAAATATTTAATACATCGTAAGAAACATGATTGTAACAAATCATCAAAACATATTTTTAGGTACGCATCAAACATAGACTGAATAAAACGAAATAAGTTAATATGAAAAAGCGTTAAAATCAATTGTTTATAAAATAACAATTCAATCTTATCATTTGTCCTGACTTTGCGTGATTTTTTCAAACTAAGCGTAGCAATATGTAAATTAAAACATGTCACAATCAGTCAGTCGAGTTCAGTTAGAGGAATTGACAAACATTATACGCTCTGAATTTCATTTCATTTGCAACTAATTTGATTAATGTTCGTTTATATATCACTATGCAACGTGTATAAGTAATTGGCAATAAACAGATTAATTGTATTTATTCAGAATAATGAACGTGTTAAAATTGCATTGTGTTGCTAATACATTTCATAAACATGATAAGAGGGTTTTTCTATGTTATCAATAAAAATCACTGCAGTGGATATTATAAAAATTGTATCATAAATATTATAAGAAGCAGATAATACGCTACGTGGCGCTAGAATATTCAGATATTGGGTTTGAGTTGGAGTCATTTACAAAGTTTTCGGATTCTATTTATTGATTCCTTTACAATATAGCTTTCTACTTGAAGCAAAATTTGATATAAGAATATTTATTTTAAAAATCATATGCATGTATTCCAAAATTTCGGAACTCTTCGAATGAATAACTTGTACTGATCAATAATTTATTCCTTACCGTAGAAATTTCTCGACGATGAAGAAGTGAAAGAATAAGAAAAAACCACGAACAAAGAAAAAAACGCACAATAACTTGAAAGAAAAAAATGGGTTCAAGAAGGTGAACTAGTTTGCGAGTTAGGTCCTTATGTTATGCGAAATCGTTTGTTAAGCTTTTTAACATTGGGCTGACGCTTAATTAATTCAGCCAAGATCGACTTTTCTTCGACTATTCTTCCGCTGCTTTCTCAGTAGTTTAAGTCAATCATTGTTCGTACAGTGTCGACGACAAGTTTGCTTAAGATCACAAGCGCACGCGTGGCTCAGAGTATGGAGATTTTCATTCCCGGAAATACTGATTTCCAGACCAATTAGTACGCGAAATATTGCAAAACAATACATGTGGCTTACAATGTACCAAACGATATTTTCAATACCGGTACAATGCTCGCCCCGTAGATAGGGTTGCGTAGCGTACAATTGCTGTCGCAAACAACATTGTCGGGAATTGTAGTTTCCTTATTGTTGCGGCTCGGAGAATAATACGAAACTAAGCGTTTAAGATTAATGTTTCTATTTTTTTCTCGCTGCGAAAGAATTACACGGTAAAAATTACAATAGCATTCGAGTGCTTCACAAATGTTCTGTCATGGAAACGCTATTCGATAGGACTATGCTATTTTGTTTCGCTGCAAATTGCATGCAGTTAGAAATGTACAGAAAAATACGCTATTTCATTTTTGATCGCTAGTACTAAACAATTGAGCGAGTAATTAAGTTTTTTAGCGATTGTTTTTAATGAGACAAATTATGCCGATTTTAGTGGTGCAATAAGTAGCATATTTGAGCTTTTGTGGAAAAGACAAGAGAGTTACGATTTTTCAGTTGTTGGTTGTGTTACGATAATGATCGTGATTCTTAATTTTGTAGCAGCCTCTAAAATAAACTTTCGCAATTTTAGCAGAGTGCACATTATGAGCTATTTGCTATAGTTTCTTTTATGTTTTTTACATTATCATCTTTTTAAACATAACATATATCATTTTTTCAATTATCATCAATTGTTTCATTATCATTTTGTATGCAAAAACATTAGAAGCAAATCATGAATTTAGCCATTATTTTCTTCAAAGCTTCGATCTAATTATGTATCTAATAAATTACATGGTGTATTTAAAATGGTATTGATTCTATTACCGGTGGAAAAATCGAATTTCTATTCGGATGGGATTCGTTGATAATCTGCAACAGAAATTAGCATTCCAAAGTATTTGAGAATACCGAGTCAATTATTTGTCTACTTTAGTCGTTTGGTTTTCAGTGACAGGAGAAGGTGGCAACTGATGTCAGGACACGATCAATAATTAAACGCACCGACTCATCAAATATCTATCATTTGCATAAACAGCTGCGATTCAATCTCTATGCTAATCGACTTATTCACATCCGAAAAGTGTCTGCAAAGATAGACCGAGAAATCAGCTTACGAGATACATTACTTTGCATCCAAAAAGCGATTCGATTTTAATCAATTCTTCGCGTAGCCTAATTATAACTACGCTATTTTCTTTCCAGTATCAATCATATCCAAATATAATCAGCAAACCTAATTACATAAATATTTAATTAATATTGCTATGAGAAAATAATGGCAGGGCTGACGTTCATTTCAACATCAAAAGCCATTTACGTGGATGAAGTATCTTTACAATTAATGATATCTAATTGGCATGTTAATACAATCACACAATCGAAAAGTACTAATTTGAGTTAATATTTGATACTTTGAAAATTGGAGCAAACTCTATCTTCGAGAATTAAACTTTAAGTTCTCAGAAGATAAAAGCTGAGAACTATGGTAAGAATTGATGTAACCTTATGATACAATTATAGACCGTTATCCTGCTATTTAATTCCATCCTTACACTGCAAAAGAAGTTTCGCACAATTTGCTTTAGAACTGAGCAAAATACTTATATACAATTTTTGTTCAGTTTACGCCTTTCACAGAAAATGTTTTCAAATAGAACATTAAGGAAAATGGAAACACCTATGTGACAGAACGTAAAGATTAACAGAGGTTTAGTTTTGTGTTGTATTGGTATGTAAACCTCTTACTCATAGATCAAATTTAATTGGTTTTCAATTCAATAGGTTTCTTTGTTCTATCGAAGATACAAATTGAACGCCCCTTTCGTAACACTACTGTATACATTTGAACTCAAACGTTTCTAAAATAAAATGTCCGTATGCATTAAATCGTTTATTTTTACCATTTGGCAAACGTTTTCAAACTTTTTCCACTAAATGTTTCATTACAAAGCGTTTTAATTTGTAAGCAACGTGCTTAGAAATATTTGATATATTTTTATCAATTAATATCATTCGTGTTAATTTCATCAAATTTTAATAACAATAAATGAGCAGGAGGAAATTGATCTAGTAAAATTGCCATAATATTTTTGTAGTGACATCTATTCAAAGCGCACGTACTTCGTAATGAATTCATCTGATTTAGTATTTTATTCGTATGAATCTTCTTTAACGAAAGTATCCCTAGGGATAAAACTTAATACACTTAAGTAAAATATTATGCAGTCCATTAAATTTACAATTTGGCTTGTTAAATTTAGGAAATTATCGCACTACATGCATACACGAAAGAAAAATGATTTTACTTAATAATGTCGTGCAATATTTATCAATTCAACGAACAACATCTCTTCGTGTTACTGACACTAAAACACATCGCAGCTACGCAATTATTCGCACTGGTTTATTACATAATCAATGTGCTCTTGGTCATTGATCATTCCAACAACGTTCTATCGCTTGCACGTTAATGAAGACTTTTAATTAGCACAAATTATTTCAGCGAATCAATTTTAAATTATACGGTACAATTCGACAGTTGCAGATATCCAATTCAACTGATATTTGCCTTTACTGACGTTCAGGCTTTTGTCTCGAGCATTTGCATTCTGCACTTATCTTGATGTAAATAGTTTCTATTGAACTAAACAATTACTTATTTATGACAACTTATTGTATTTAATCTTACTATAAATTGCACGTTATTGTTGTAATTTTGAAACGATATCGTATAGTGTTAAATTAAATGCGGTATATACTTAAGAGAAAACGCGATTTCAAACATAATGATGGAAATTAAAACTGCGAAACTCTTGTAACTTGAAACTGTATCTTATTAATCAAGAATTTTGAATTAAAAAACGACGTTACTCAAACACAAAATCCTTTCACAAAAAACAAACAGAACATCTTTGTATCATGCGTCGAATGAAAAATTTGCAGCGCAAGGACGGAGACGATTTTAATTACCCCAGAGTATTTCGCGGCTTTAATTGCCCGGGTCATTAATTGGATGTCTTTTTATTCCTCCAGCTGGAATTATTGTGCCGAAATAGAAACGTCGTATTAAGCCAAAGATCAGTAGGGGTTTAAGCTTCGATGCTTTTGAATCGAATTATTCCAGAGCCGAGAGCAATATGGAAAAAAACAGAGTGGATACATTCTTAATCACAACTGAAAGCGTTAAAGAGATAGTGCAAGGAAGAAAAAGAAGCGCAAAACTAGTAACGAATGACTAGTATGAACGAATCATTGCACTACGTTCAAGCTTTCAAGGCAGCTAAAGGGGTGGGCGCGAGCCATTCACATTAAATGAAGTCGAGCATTGAAAAAAAAAAAAAAAAAAATAAAGCAGAACAGTTCAAAGAGATCGCAGAGGTGTCGCGATTACAGACCAACCGTTTTCAGTTATTAATGATGGTTATTTAAGTTGAGTCGAACAAACGACGCTCAAACAATCTTGAGTTTGATCTGATTAACCCTCGCCATACTTCGAGTCAATTTTCTTCGGACCTTGTTCATGCAAAGTGGTCTATTTTTTGCACAGTGAAGATTGAATCTGTCACTGATTGAAGTGGAATAAGATGAAGTTGGATTAACAGAAGCCCAATATGAAGTCGGCATTAGAATGCGGTTTTGAGCGAGCTGAAAATAGAAGAAAGTTGAGCGAGAGCTAAAGACAAAAAGGTTCCTTTGGTTTGATATCCACGTTATCCTTAGATGAAACTATCTTGCTTATCCTGTGCTCATTTTTCCTAGAACAATCTGCTCTTGTTGCCATTTAAAAAGATCTAAAAAGTCGCAAATTCGCTTCAATCCTCATCGCCGGTTTTTACGTTTTTTGTTTCTGTTGCACGTTCAGGAAAGAACTTAAGGACTGATGGCGTGCGTTTAATAAATGAAGGACTTATCCGACAGAAATTCTAATTTCTACGAAAATCCTTCAACGATTTTGTACGGTCGTTAGATATAATTGAAGACAGAAGAGGTACCTCGAAGACAAACTTGCTATAGATCCTGAAGTATGCGCTAAATTCTTCTGAATTATACCTTTGTTTACAAGAGTTAATACGCTTTGCGTGTTATGAAAATTCCTCACGGTCGGGTATTTATTTTGTTATTTGCGAAATTACAAATTAAAACGACTTTAAATGAATAGCACTCGAACGCTTTTGTTTGTTTTTACGTCTTGATTAATTTCACCCGCCACTTTCATTCCGTCAACAGGCTTATTAGGATCAACACAGCAAAAACAGTGGAGCAATTTTGTCTCATTCTATGTATTTTTAAAACCTGAAATATCTGTTCTCACAACATACACTGAAGACAAATTCAATTGCAATAAATATTAATGTGATCAAAACATAAATATTTATCAGCGTTAATTTTTCTTCAAATTTTAACTTACGCGTTTATCTTTAAAACTAAAATTACATCATTTGCACTCAACTATGAGTAATTATTGGTATCTTAACAATATCTTTACAACTAGTTGGTTCAGTTTGCTTCCATTTGCTCAACCATGCAGACACAACCTGAAGGATCTCTTCTACAAAAGCCATTACGCCACAATACTAATATCGTCAGATTGATATCAACATAATCGACTTAGTGCATTAATATCTAATGTTGTGGTTATAGTTTAATTGACTGTTACAATTATTTATATTCTACATAACTTATCAATGGCCTTATTTTTCATTTCAGCAGTAATGCATTTATACAAACGTAAAAACACTAACTATATATAACAACAAATTAAACATTTGTAATGCTATTACGAATGTCGTCGTTAAATCTTTCCTATTTGAAAACTGTTTTTCATATGAAAAATAATATTTATAATTAATTCATGAAAAACACAGTTATTAAATCTTATATAGTTTTAAAATTTGCAATACAAGGTACATAATACCAGCACACTATAAGGAGTATGATGCGTGGAAAGAATGTTCAGTCTTGTTGTGGCATCTTTTATTACATTTGTAAACTTTTCTCATTTTGTGGCGTCCGAAACGAATTCCGAATCCACAATTCATTCGAACTAATGAAAGTAAAACAAATCACGAATTTTCTTGTAGTAGTGTAATTTGTAAAATATGTCACTCGGTTTGATTTGCAACAAATGAAACTTTGAATTTATGTCAACAATATAAATGATATTTTATCTGTCGACACTTTTAGAACGTATAACAATGTTTTACATAAAAAATATAGATATTTTTTATGCTTCTGAAAATGCTTTAGTAACGAATGAAACAATAATTTCAATAAATGAAGGTTATTTTGATGATAGATGAAATTGCCGTTTGTCAAAAAATAGCTAATTGACGTACGACAGTAATTATATTGCTTTTTTTTAAATAACATGATCAAATATTGAGTTAATTATGAAAGCCTATAATATGAAATGTCAATTATTAATATAAACAATAAATAATGTTAATGATAATAAATATACAATCCAAAGAAAATGAATTTAACTATACAATTACAATTATTTTGGTTAAATGGCTACCATGCGATTATATATTTTATGGTAAATTAATATAATACGTAATCGATACAATAAACCTTTATAAATTCTATATTATTTTCGCATTTGTGAGGATCAGCCATCAGGATATTTAGATTTACATGATACAGAATACAGATAAAAAATGTATTTTTGTTGAAATGGAGAAAAGTTAACTCGTTGCATTTCCTTTATGTTTATCAAAACGTTACATTGTAATTCGTAAAACTCCCTTTACTCGAATAGTTACATTTTTTAAATGTATAAAATGAAATTCGTTTTTGGTTATTATAATATTACGTGCGAGTGACTTACATAAAAATGATTATTTTCAGTACCTTCTTGTATGATTTGTACTTTTTGTTAAGAGTCACCGAGCAGTTAAGCAAGTAACTTCCGTGCTTTTTTTACTCGGGTTACTGCTACACTATGCTTAGATATAATTATTTTGGCACAAAGTAGCGAAAATTGTGGTAAATTTCAAACATGTTTAAATTGTTGCCTGTTTTTACAGAAAATAAAGTGAGCATTATGCATTAGACAAATGCTCAACCATGAAAACAAGTCTTTCTGAAGCTTTGAGCCAGCGCAATGCTTTCCTTCACTGGTTCGTAATTCAAAGCACCGCTTATCGCAATGTCTCATGATGTTCTTGGTTGCGTATGATTCTAAGCCGCGTACCTCATACTGCACAACATTAAATGCGATTTAATGTAAAAATTATCGGTGTATTTTATTTAAGAATAGTACCTATTATAGGTATTACTGAAGTGAAACATAAAAAATATACACATTAATCTGACAACAACTTTTACAACGTTTAAATGTAATTTTCTTACGTACATTATAAAAAGACTTCGATTTTCCGTTCTCTTATATATGTGTATCAATTGTACGACTTTATGTTTTAATGTTTACATTGTTTAAAATGTAAGAATCGTTCTTTGTTCGGAAAACGATTGTACTAAGGTATAAGAGTCAGATAATCGGAGATTCGAGAAATCATAATCTAAAAAATATTCATTACAAACACTAAATTTCGAAGTAATCCAACCATTATTGCTGCGCAATAGAATAAGGGTTACACTGCTGCACGTCGTACTACTATACTATGACAGTTTGTTTGAATGCCTGTGATAAGTGTCGGTACGATGTATGGAATCGAATATTCACAATACACCAGATTTTGTACTTTTTGTCGATTTCTATTTCCGTCTCCAATGCCTCTTTTGCGGTATGGATTTTGTACATCATATATTTATAAATGTATATTTTCTTGAATTGGAACATATTTTGAATGATTTTCATTCAAATGAAAAAAACTATTTATAAAGATAGTTCACAATAACGTGTTTTCATAAAAGAAACTGAATTAATTGATACGACACTTTTGGAGCTAAATTAAATTTGAGAAAATTTATTTTATGGCTGTGATTGTTTTTTCTTATAATGTCAAAAGTTCGTTGTTCGAACAAATTTGACACAAATTCGCACACTTTCTTTACTAAAACTTTTATTCCAAATTGCTCGAAGCGTCAAGGCATTTTCTTCCTTAAAGCGAATGCAACCCCGGAAACACATTTCCGTGTTTATTTTGTGATTATAAGTAACTCGTACTCGTTGTAAGTGGGTGGAAGTAGATTTTTTATTGACTTCATTGGTGTTGAAAACTTCCGATTATTTTGTCTTGTTTAAATGTGATATTGTCAAGTCTCGACTTGCGTAGTACACCACTGCTCCTTATGCAGCTCAATTACATAATAGCAATAATCATAATAATACTATGGTGAAATATTTCAAGAACGAATAGAAACGGCGAGAGAAGCCCTTAGAAGTTTCTTGGCGAAGAAATCCAGTTTAATTAACGTTTCGCTCTATTCTTGAGTCGCGTTCTGAGTGGTTTGCTAAACAACAGTTAAAAGTAAAATGCATTCCACTTTCTATTTTCTTGTTTATATCTAAAAGAATATTGTAGAAAATTCATTTTATTTATGATGAAAAATTGTTTGCATTAATTTGCATCTGCGTACTATGAAAAAAAATTTGCTTTCCATTCATTAATGCGACTTTTACTTCATTTGTTCTTAGAAAAAACAAGAAAATATTCGCATTTTACTTCAGCCATACATGAAAACTTCTTATCAAACGCATTAGGTTTTGTCTAACATGCAATTTATAATGTTTGTAAAACCTTTATTCTCTCACGTTAATGTATAATGAACGAACTTTTATAGTATTTTCATATCAAAATCTGATAATCTAAGTAAAAAAATGTTCTCTGGAAATTAAGTGTGGTACTCATCAGTTATCTGATTCTCATTTTTAAAAGATCTACGAATTCTTATTTTATTTTTCAAGTCTCTAGAATTAATATCATCATCTATAATACTAAATTTAATGAATTCCAAAGAATTTACGGCTTTTTGAATAAATGTGAAAAAATAGAACTTAAAAACGTATGAAAACATAAGATTGAGATTTTTCTGAATATAATAATTCAACCTAATCAATAAGAATTGGAAATATACAATGAGGCAAATTTGAGATATTTTTGGCTAAATCTGAAAGCGCATAACCGATTTTGTTTAACATTATTTGATGAAATTTCGAAATTCAGTAATCAGTTCTTATATTCGGGATATTGTTTGATTACATTTCTTTGTTTCAGATACCAAAATTTATATTCTGAAAAATTGGTTTCATTTTACAACGGTTAACAAAATTTTAAAAAATTATATATGACGAGGTCATATTTCTAAAACTAGTAGAATTAAAAATTATTTTCTGTTCAACTATATACTATTTTTTAATAACAAAAATTACAATAAAAATAGTAGTATATATGGAAAAAACCGTAATTGTTCATAACATTTGTATCCCTTTTTCAATGAATATTACTATTTTTCAAGATATATTTTATATGTCTGCTATATCTACACTTTTATAAAAAAAGTTATAATTTTTACAAGCTTTTTTCTTTCAGCGTATGTGCATTTTTGAATAATTTTTTTTCCTAGGTTCTATTGTTGTCATTATTAATTCAGTTATTATCGTCAAATCGATTTATAAATCACAAAATAAGACAGAATGTTTTATACTTAAAAATAAATCCTCGCATTGAATATATATGTCGGAAATATAGACAAGTCGTATCAAAAAGAAAATGAATCAAAAACTGAATAGAAGCACGTTATCGTAACAGATCGAATTGATGCGTTGACGCATAAAAGACATAACAATGTTGGCGAAGAAAACGTGCTAATAAAATCGTGTATTTTGATCGAAATCTTTCATCGCTCCATAGTACAGTAAAATAATATTAGTTCTCTAAAGATAATAGTACGGGTGGAATTTTATGTTTCTTTTGATACAAATTATGAATATTGGTAATATAGACTTTTTATTTTTGCAATTCACATGAAATCGTGACAGGTAATATAAAAATAAATATTCAGACGATAAAAATAATAGCGAAAGGTTTTTATTGCTTAATTAAAAATAATATAGATATGCTCATGAAACTTTTAAGATTCTTAAAACTTGTACGAGATAAATTATTTTCATCTTTCTTTATAAATTATTTATTGACAAATAATTACTCTGAAATAAGTATAACATCTACATCGTCAAATTCTATTAATTTTCACCGAATTATTTTTTTTAATTGTTATATTTAAGTTACAATCCAATATAATTTCTTTCAAATCAATGAGACCACATTCACAATTTGTTATCACACCAAGTAATCTTATAACGTTTAAAAAAGTGATACTAATATATATTTTATAGCAAATATTTAAAACAAATATTGCTTCTTTCCATAATAATTTTTCAGATTTTTTATATCTCTATTCATACTTATTTCATTTTCTCTTAATTTTATTATGTGTCATATTAAGTGAGGCACACTTAATTGTCGAAAAAAAATATGAAGTAATTAAAAGTTATTCGTCCGAAAACAGGAAGCTAAGAAGAAAGAGGTCAATAGCAAATGAACAAACGGAAGTAGAAATTACCGGCATATTTCGGATTACGGTTTGTATGGGCATTCCGTGCATTGACGTTGTTTCTGTAACCTTCTGTTATACCTTCCAACCCTGCTACAGTTCTTATTAATCCAAATGCTTTCCTTGTCGCAAAATCAAAACTTCTTCCTTTATGCGCTGTCAAGTGCAAAACTCAAAAACATATTCAATGCGCGATTCATATTTTCAACTATTTAATGTGGAAGGAAATTAAGTCGAAAAGGAAATTGGCATGAGAAGATTTTGACAAAAGAACTCGAAGTATAAATAGGATTGAGTTGTGAGAAGCTATAACATAAGAGATTCATAAAACTTATTAATGGGGTGATGTAAAAACGCAAACCAAGGGTGAATATCAAGTGAAAGGGGCAAGATGAAGTTGAAAGTGTGATGTGTACATGGGGTCTTTGTCAGAGTAGAAGAATACTGAGCATAAAACAGATATTTTTGTAATTTTGAAGAGGAAGCAACAATATTAGTAATTACTTTTTTCACAATGCGTTACTTCTTTGTAAAGTTATTTACAAGACATTAAATACTTATAATTAATTAAAAGCTTTCGCGAATAATCTTGCATATATAAATAATAAATTAATGTCTTTATTCTTTAATAAATTTCCTTCCTTTATTACTAACTTATAATATAGCTAACAACTAAGAATAGCAACGGAGGACAATATAATTTCGAGCCTAAAACCGATTTACTTAATGAGATTACATTAAAAAGCAGGATAGTTTCTTCGTCCGAGGACAAAAAAAATATAATACAAACTTTTTCAAGGGATGACAAAACAATCCTGTTTAGTTGAAAGTCTCAAATATTCATCGATGTTGTGGTTGCGGGGGTAATTCGTTGAAGAAGAAAACACCATTCTGTGTAAGGAACAAAGATAAAAAATGATGTACGTGATTTTGAAATCTTGAGGCACTTTATTGATCGACATAACTTTGCCGGAGAAAAAGTATGAATGCTAATTGAATTCTTTACCAGCAAAAACGAAACCTTCTGTTAAAACTATGCAAGTTGGTTCTTCAACATGTTTTTAATTTGACGTCTATTTTAAAATTCCCGGTTGAATATATATAAAAAAAACAAACGTCAGAACAAATTCAAAACATTGGTCAAAATAAATACAATAATTTCATACGTGCACTTAGTACATTTTCAAAAGTTCTGTATTAAATAAACATTAAATTAAATGAAACATTAGGAATCACAATAAAATATATATTTTAATGCACAGGAACTTAATATTATAATAAACGAGTAGTATCGGAGTGGCTAAAATGTAAACAATTTGCTTCTGTTGATGTGTGTGTCTGATTAACAACTTGGTATTGCGAGATGAAAAATTTGAAACACAAAAACATCAAATTGGTATGAAAAATCATTTTGATGTGTCGTCAAAGCTGCAATTAATCCAAACGTTTTATCGAAAAATATTTTATTGCTGCTGTAATATATGCAAAAATGTAACAGTTAGAATCAAATATTTCCGATAACGTACGTTTGTTTAATCAAAATGTAAATAGTAGAGAATAAATCTTACTTTAAAATGATTGCGAATATACAACTGTAGTACGAAATCGCATATTAATAAGCAAGGAATTATCGTAATAAAACTTTGCGAATCCTTAGAAAGTACATTTAAATTGTTTCGAGCTTTATTATGCGTGATAAAATGATGAGTAATATAAGACCATAGAAGACCGCAATTATGAGTTTTTGGTTGTTTTAGTTTTGGAGAGTTGATTAATATTATCAAAACACACGTCGATGTATTAATTCAGAAACGAAGCGCGTGTATAAAATGACCCTTTCGAAGCCATACTGGTTTGTGTCATTGATAAGAGATCGTCGAGGCGATTGGGAAAGCGAAGCGGTGGCGTTGCGATTACGCAGGCACAATCATTTCATATCTGTAGTTGGATCGTGTAAATTCTTGTACCCGTGTGTGTCATACGTGTGCATATAAATTGGTGGCCTCTCCCCGCGGCAATCACACTCGCGTATATAGACGCAAGTGGTGACGACGAAAGGAGGAACACATTAGCCAAATATCTGTGATATGGTTATCGAAATGATCTGCCGCAAATGAAGAGTATTACAGTTTTCAGACCGGCCATTTTAGCCCGATGTTGTAACAAAAATGCACTCCCGTTGTTTAGCCGACACAAAAGTCTACCAGCTTAAACTTGAGATTGAAATGCGCGGTCTTCTTTCAATACGACCGAAAAAACGCGATGATTTTTCCGCGCCAACAATGACCTCGTAGCCTGCAGTTAAGAGTGAATTTTCAGATCTCCAGTTCATTGCGATTCCATATTATATACGATTCGGCTTACTCTTTTGTCTCCGCCTTCTGTTCTATTCATTACCGCATGCTGAGATTACAGTCATTTTTAACGGCAAACTTTGCGGCTGTTTTTTCCCGTTTTTATGATAGCCTCTGTGCAAAATTCGGATCTTCCTCGGGAAAATTAATTGTCGCAGAATTGAGTCCAAGTAATTGTCAAAACAAAGCCGCGGATCTCCGAGATTATGAGACCGGACGTGATTCGCCATTTTCCGTCGTCATTTTTTATGATTTAGTTGTTCAAAAATTTATGGCGGAACACTCGGAATTCATAAAATTACATTCTGCAAGGTGAAATATTCTGATTATGTTTCTTATAAAGTCCGGAATTTTTGAAAAAAGAATTTTTGGAATCTACCAAAAATAACCTTCTTGTTTTCATTCTAGAACTTTGCAAAAAATTGGTTTACAATAAAACATTACATTTCAGTAAATGCTGGATTGCTAAGAATTTCCGTTTCAATTTATGAAAATGATTCTACACTTAATTACAACTCTAAACCATGTTTTCACGGAAATCTACATTATATTTCAATAGTTTTGAATTGCAATAGTTCCGTCTATTCTGAATTCATGTATTGGACGTTTTTCAATGAGTGTCTTTGCAAATCGATATGATGGTATGTTCTTGCCAACATTTTCTTATGCATTAAAGAGATTTACATTGAAACAATAAGTCAAACGACCTACATACCATTTACTCTAATTAAGAAACACTAATTTTGGGAATTAACGTTAGATCTGATGTTATCTGCTATCGGTTAATTACCGATTCTGTATAAAGAGGCATTTTCGTTAAACTTGCATCGTTAATTCGATTTATTTGACCGGAATAAAATAGCTCAGCCTTTTCGGTATATGTAAGTTATCTGCTGCGTCGTGTCGGGCCATTAGTGGCATGTCTAGCCAATTCGCTTTAATTTATGCTAGATTTAAGCATAACGCATCCATAACTCTTTTATCTTAATTAACTTTCGGTGCAAAATATTTATAGTATTTGCCAGTGCGGCGACTTTGACTGGTGTTGATCATGTTAGACGCATCGACTGGTACATGGATGATTTAGGCGCCGCGCTGATTAATCGCTCTATAATCATGTTTTGCGATACCATGTTCGCAAACGATTTTCCGTAATAGATTGATTATGATATGTCTGACATCATCAACGAGATATTCGTAACGGGATCAAGCATGTTGAATTTTTAATATTAATATTTCATCTTCCTGATCAGTAACCGTAATGGATAGGTCAATTGATTTATAATCGTCTGCTCAAACTAGCTGCTTTGAAAGCCAGGTGCAATTTATTGGGTTGGAAGGTATTGTTAAGGAGAACCGTAAACGATTGAGTAGCTTGTGGCACTGTCCTGGAGTTAATTAGATATTCTTACGTTCACTTTTGAATGGCCAATAAAATTCGGTTTCCAAACATAATTGAAAAGACCGGCAAATTATTGTTTAGACTTGAAATTTACTGGCATTAAAAGCTAATCATGAGTAATTATATTCGTACTTTTATTACCTGCAAAAATAAACACCGTCTCAGATTTGCTTTTTATCATTTTTTGAATTAAATAAATGTTAACTTTTCATCAATTAAATAGGATAAGTTAACTTTTTACTTAAGATCCGAATTTTAATTGCAAATTTGAACAATCTTGAAATTCCATTACCTAAGATCAAAATTGAAATTATTTTACCTCGCTACGGATACAAAATATCACTTTTATCATATCCTTAGAATTTTCTACTCAAAACTATCCTTCCTTATCGTTTTTAAGTAATTGAACTTGCCAAAGTTAAACTATAAATATATATCTATATACATATAATAACTGTCTAATGATCGCTCTAAAGATATATACTAGTTTGCAATATTACTTATACAGCAAAATACACCTCGCTGCGACAATAAGTATTGTGTATGTTTAACAATTTTGATCTCCGTTATTCATCTCTTGGGAGTTGATATGAGAGAGATGCATATGGACTTTGCCCAAGAAACATAATGCTTCCAGACATTCGATAAGAGCCATATAGAAGGGGTTCTTCTGAAGACTGAGATATTCGGTGGGAGAACCATCAAAGTTAATTGTCGTGTACGTAGATAAGCATAATCAAGAATTACTATGGCAGTTTAGGAATAAAAATTGTAAAACGAATTAATGAACTTGCTTATTGACTCCCTTTCTTTAGTAGCATTATTTCTTTTAAGCAATATAATTCTATTTTTATCAAATAGATTCTTATTCACGTTCGAATATTAGATTACTATTTATACTTTGATCCAAGACACACGCAAACTTTTGTTTTGTATAATATAAGACGAATGATGTGGATAATTATGTTAATAGTATTAAAATTAAACAGAAGACAGGTCGAAAAGTTCTTGTTTCACGCTTTTTTGTAATCCGAATAAACCGGTTTTTACGAAGCACTATAACACTCGGTGATGAAATCAGCCGTTGTGACTTAGAATTATTAATAGCTGCAGAACCCCATACAATGAGAAACTTTAGTGAGCCTATAATATTGAGTGCTACCAATCAAACGAAGTTTTCATTAAAAGCTAACTGTGATGAATGTCTTAAGCAATTCTAAACTAAACTTGGACATCCATCATATGAACTATTCAGCCGCTAGGAAATAAGCGTAAAAACTACCTACACAGTCTTTTAATTGGGGTGAATTAATATGCCATATCGCTTTAAGCAATTGACTCTTGTACCTGTGCTATAATTCAACACAAGTTCATTCTCCTATGCACCTCGGAGGAACACTATACTGGCATACTTGCTTGCATCGTCTTTGATCCACATTCTGTAAACTAAGGCGAGGATCACAGTTGTTAAAACTGTGACAACAATGTGAATTGTTATTGAACCAAACTTATCAGATTTCACTACTGCTTTGAATTACATACTTTAATCTTATTTGATCAACAGTTAGAATTCTATTCAATGGATTGTAGTTATAATTACGAAAGGAATAATTTAAAGTTATTGTTTACTACAACTTTTAATTAAAACTATTTAGACCTTTTCATACTAATGATATTATTAATGTTTTATTAATGATGCTATTCGTATGTTCTTACATTAGAAGAAATGTAGGTTTTTCGGCATACGAATAAAACACCGAATATAGAAAGGGAATTTTGTAACATCGCTCGATCAAAGTCTTGTTTAAGGTCTGTGATCGATATCAAAAAATCTTAGTACTTGTCAGACAATTACATGAAGAAAAATCAAGCTATCTGGTTCGTGTTTATGTGATATCTCTAAAAGGAATAATTTTAACTAAACTTATATCTTAATATAATGTGATTGTCAAACACTAAATAGGGCTTAAACCAGGCCTTACGAATATACTTAATTAATATCATACTTAATTAGATATTAAAGGTTTTTGATATTAGTTATAATTATATCTTAAAAAACCAGAAATTTTTTATCATATATCCGATTACATTTATCACGAGTTAAAAAAATGATCGTTTTACAAAAGTATGGCATATGATAAATGAATTTCACTAATATTAATATTAATGATTTTGTAGAGAAATGACTATTTTTTCACTTGAAGTTAATGTATTAGAATAGATCAAATTTTATTGATTGAATAAGTTATCTATAATTATAATCGAATTTAACTTTCATTTTCTCACATTATATTTTTGATATTTTATTGGACTATTTGTAGTTGCCAGTGCTTCTAAATATCTGATAATGGCATTGCATAGAAAGTCGCACTAACGCTCGAAATAATTCTAGGTATATTTCTCTTCATCATTTAATACTGATCGCAAGCTTGTTCGATAATGTGTGAAAAAAGTACATATAGTAATGTATTCTCGATCGAGTTGAGCTACGATTAACAGAAATTTCTCAAATCAGATGATACTTATTCTAGTGGAAATTATTCGGATAACTGCAAGAGTAATCTGCAGCCCTGTAATTTTCATATTCAATAATCTGCTTCAGGTCTAAATAAAAATAGAAACAATTTTTTCACGTGATTTCTACTTTGAGTTTTACTTTATTTTCCCAGCAAATAAACAAATAGCTCTAATTGACATTTCTAACAACGTTGCCGTTAAAAATATTTTGTTTATTCTAATTGTTTGGTTGGAATTTCGCAGTACAATGAGACAATTTCCAGTAACTAGTTTGTAGATTCTGTTCTCTCACTAGGTATTCATCTGGTCAAAAACCCATTCTCATTTTTCGCAAGGAATAAATCCATCGAATCTACGGTAAACACAGTTACTAGCCAAAAGAGATAATAGCCTCGTGTTTTATTCAGGCGAACACATTGTTAAATTTGAATTCTCGTATTCTGGTAACATGATATATGGTTCTTGAGTCCGAGCACATTATTTCATACGCAAAGCTCGTGCGCACGCATTTTTGCAAATCGATTCTAGTCAGTCATATTCAACTTTCATTTTTTTCATGTTTTAATCGACGGTACAGTTGTATGTCATTAATACGAATTTTTTCGCATAAAAGCTAAGAAATTCAACGCGTTAACACTTGAACGATAGATTCCCTCGAGATTAACAAAACGTCATTCTAGCTTCAATGAAATTAGAACCATATTTCATTTAGAATTTTATTTATAATTTTCAACAAGTATAGATTATTAGAGAATCTAGGTGAGTAGATAAAGTTAGTAGTGTGTTCCATCAAAAATCGATGGAATCAATCTATAGAAACTTCGCAGAAATTATCGTACATAACATACCAGATAAATGCATATTAAACTAGAGATTACATGATTTTTATCGATGAGTCTTCAAATCTAGCATCTTTTAAATGTAATTGTAATATAGACGAAAATTTATTTCATTGGTTTTTCTCCATTGAGTATGAAAATATTTTATTGAGTATAATGTCATTTTATTAAGAACATGTTTTTCTTAATATAGAATCTATCTCAATAAAAAACATACTCGTGTAAAAAGTCACAAATGACAACATATAAGCTGCATATATGTTGCATATATGTAGCCTGGTAAACCAAATCTTTATATGACAACATATATGTTACATAAATGCTCCATATATGCTGCCATAATTCCAACATATATGCAGAATGAATGTATACCTTATATGGGACGTATAAGAATTCTTACTTGGGTGAATTATTCTCATTGTTCATTTTGTTTACTTTGTGAGAATTTTAAGAATTTCATGTAATTTTAATGCAATTCCCAAATCTAAAAATGAATCGTGGAAATTCAACAAAATAAAACCTATTAATTACTGTTATGAAACCGTTTCATTAATATATTCTACAAATTAACTTTGTCAAAACGTACACTAAACCTCTAAATAAACATTTAATGTTAACCGGCTCGTGCTACAGTAGCACAGATCACCATGGGTGTCAGTAGAGCCAATCGGATCGCTCAAATCGCTCAATGCAAATACGTTCATGGTCAGGTGGTCACTTTAAAGTGATGTATCACTACTGAATGTCGGGCATAAGATGAAAACTAGCGGTGTATTGTTTTGAATGTTGAATAATTTATAAGTCAATTTGGTGTATGCATATATTATTATTCCAAAAATATATTAATGTAGTCCTATGATTTTAGTTTTTCATCATTTTCTTGATATATTGCGTCGATTAGTATATGATAAGCGAAAAGCGTGCCAAAGGTTTAGTAACTCGCATTCTACCCTCGGGGCGGCGCTTCACGTGCTCTCAAGTTGTCAGCTGTTTGCCTGGTTGGCCGACGCAAGGAGGAAATAACTTGCCTGACAGATCATCTGATGTATGATTTCATCAGCTCGTTTATGCAATGTGCGGTGCTACGCGGTGCAATTTGGCAGATATTAACGGAGAAATGCAGATTTTTCATGCTTCGTTGAACCCCTCCGAGCAATTTTGACACCTAGCCTGATTACTCTGTACGTCAGATGAGGTGAATTAATACTGTTGTCTCTCGAAAATTCTGAGAACGCGCAGACATTGGATTGGGCCTAATTCTGGGTCACAATGTTTTGTATATCTCAAATGTGTAATATTTCGTTGTGATTAAACCGTAGAAAATACATTTCAAATTGAACATTACACGAGTTAGTTTCGCTTAAAAATTCTATTAAATTATACAATCGTTGAATCTGACAGGTTTTGTATATTATTGATGTATCATAAATATGCAATGATAAAATCATAATTAGTCATGACCTGAATGGTAATTCACCCCAGCCTAGAATATTTCGTGCTTTTCAAATGAATCACGCATTTGAGTAATGCTCATTGTAACTTGTCATATTTGTACATTACAGTGGTAAAATAATTTAAGAGGTTTTGATTTACGGTATATGATACAAGTATATGAAAGAACAGAGAATCAAATATTTGAATTTCAAAATGATATTTTTCGAGGTGATAAATATCAGAAAAATGATATTTGATGAAGTGAAAATGACTCCAATTAAATCAAAAGCTAACATAATTTATCGTTTAAATTGTTTACATTTGAATATAATTATTCTTTAAGTTTAAGTAAGTGAAACATTTTATAAGAAGAACCCTATTTTTCTAGAATTTAGGATTCTAGAAATTGTTACAATTCTCCTCACAGAATAAAGTCACAAGTGTCTTGTCTGAGTATTTTGTTGTTTTAAACAAATTTAAAACAACAAATTAGTCATGATTGATTATTTTAAAACATTGTATAGTAGATTTCTGAATAATTTTTTGAGTTAGACATTAGGACAATCTAACACAAGCTCCAATTATGGCCAAAATATCTCTTACCAGTAGCGTGATACTGTTATATCATTTCTGGTATCAATATGCATCAACATCTTTGCATTTTCGAAGAGACAACCGATTTCAAACAATGTTAGTATACCTGTACGACGTTCACTATAGTGTTAATGGAAACTTAACAACCCGATTTATAATGATGAGGATACCTCAAACGAGATATCTACATACTATGATTGTGCCCCTCGGGGCACATCGTGGATGACAATTTCTGATCGGCACAACCGACAGATACGATCGCCTATCCGTGTTACTTCACATACTCTTGATATGGATAGCATTATATCTTTTGTTTTCGGCATTTGGTGTAAAAAGAAAAGTGTACTTTGTATACGATTAATAACGGATTTTATATTTTCTCGGATGACTATTGCTATATAATAACGCGTAACGGAAATGAAATTTTATTGGTAACGCTGTTACGAGAAAAAAAGGTAATTACATTTTTTACATATTTTCTAATCTAACCCAGTTTATGTTTACATTTTTTTGTATTTATTGTGTAATATTCTAAAAGTTTCTTCAATTATTAATATTTTTATCGGTGAGCTATTTAATTATGATAAATTAATAATGTCCAAAATGTTTTGATTTAAAAAATAAATCGTTACATTCATTATAAACAAACTGAAATCATGAACATGCTTCATTCTCGATATAATATTATTTCGAAGGATTATCAAATCAGACTGAAGAGATATAGAGGAATCCATTATAAATTTAAAAAGAATAATAGATGGTATATAATTACGGTAAATTCTTAAACGAATTGCATGCTATGTGGATGAAGTTTCCAACATTGAAGATAAACGTTGAAAACTTGAGAACATAATTATAGCTTAAAAATTGATGAATTTCTTATAATGTAAAGAAACAATCTTATACAATATTCAGAAATTCTTTATAATTAAACCTAAAGTGTAACATGCTTTTACTAAAGCATGAACGTTTGATGAAATTTTTTGCTACAACAAAAATCATAAAAAAAATTCTAGTTTTTGAAATTCACTTTATAAACAGCCAAAACTATAAATTATTTTATCAAAAAATGAATTGATGTTTGTCAAATTTAGAATTCAATGAACTCGTTTGGATGAAGCTTTACAATGCAACTAGTGAAGCGTACGTTTGAAAAGCAAATTTTAGCAATAGATTATTTGCATTCATTGGTGATCAATGTTGAATACACTATGCAAAGTGCAGAGATGGGTAGTTCTTAATATAGCGAGTGTGACATGTAAAAGACATTTATGAAAAGGTATTTTTGAATGCCAAAGAATTTATAACATCTTTTTTAGGGTTAAATTAAAAAGCATTAAATAATTTGTACTGATATTGCCACGTTCTATAATTCAAGGTCTGTAACAAATGCTGAATGTAACAAGCGAATAATAAGTTTTGTGTAAGAATAAATTTCGTTCAATACTCTGTATTTTGAGAAATTTTCGATAATTATTGCGAATCGTTTTTTTGTTTATTTTTATGATTTAAAAATAATTGTACGATTTAACACATCATTTATAAATTCTGTTTTTATATACTACGAGTACGTATTATGTACTCGTATAAAAAGCGTCATTTTATAAATAAAAAATATTTTTGAACATGACAAAACAGTAAATTAAAATTTGGAAAAGTCGATAAAATACAACTCGTCCATTCATTCATGAATTTAGAACGGAGTATTTCACTAAATAAATTTAATCTTGTTTTAATGTTATTTATACTTTGTATTTGTTCATGTAATCCTACGGTGTGTTCGGTTTTTAAAGTAATCAACTTATAAAAAGTGCAGTAAAACTTTTATGACATTGATACTTTCGATTTTCTCTTAAGAACTTATTTTGCACAACCTTTTATGATACCAATAAAATTTAATTTTCATAAAACAATATCTATAGTAGTTGCAGTTGCTAATGTTGATAGAGATACGACACGCTTTCACTTAAAACTTCATTTTGTTCTTCATTCTCAATTTTAACCTATCATTGATTGATTTTTCATTAAATTCAATTGCTTCGCTATTAGTATTGCTGATTTTAAAAAATCGACGTCTAAGTAAAAAGTTAATTTTGTTTGCAAATTGTGATTCTATTATTACAATTTCGATTCTTTAATAATATTATTTAATATATTTTGATTTGCGACATCAAATTAGCGAGTTGAAAATGAAAAGAAATTTAAACTTTGACCGTGTGACATAACCTCTAATTTTATTTTTTTATTTGGTCTGAACTTCTGCATGTGTGGAAATAATAATTCGCTATTTACGCGATTGAAAAAGTTACTTTTGTTCTAGTCTTTTAGCGCTAATGTAAACTACTTCGGATTGAAAATATAAAAAGCTTAATTATGAATTCATATGTTCATGGGCTTATACAGATCACCTAGTTTCAAGTAAAAAATATTTGCTTCGTTTTGCTTAATGTCTTTTAAGCTAATATAGGATGAATTTACAAAACTTTTGAAATATCAACTTTACATCGCATATGTAGTGTACAATATGCATGTTATTCGTAGATGTATAACATTATGTTATGTCATGTTTCGAAAATTGAATTTAAATCTTGATTGACATTTGAATAATAATTCATATTTTTGTATTATATCCCTGATACTACATTATTTTTAATATCCATATTTTTACTATGAAATTTAATATAATTATTACATTAAATCTTTACAAAATTGACATGCAATCATTCGCCAAAAAATAAATGTATGTATCAAAAAAACTAATAATGCGATGAAAAATGACTAAAACGTAGATAATTGATCTATTAATACTATTATCGTAGACTATGACTAGTTGAGTGTCAGGAAAAAAAGTATGTGTAAACTGACTATGATTAAGATTCTGCTATATTATGATAAATTATAATAAAGTAAAGATGTGTGAAAAACGAATTATAAATATGTACATTTATCGATATCTACAAGCTGTAGTATAGCTGTCAGTAATAAAAGAAGATCGATCATCTTGTGCTTTTAGCGCGACATAAAAATTTTCCGAATAATTTATAAGAAATCATTTCACGGAGCTCACACATTTTAGCTCGTGAATCGATTAGATAGTATAAGATTAAAATGAACATTTGATAATAGATAACGATTTGACAACTACTATTATTTTTTCAATTGATCGGTCGTTGTTGGCACGAGTGCGGATGCACTTTCGTGCTTTTGTTATGAACCTAATATATTCAGTCTTCTTTTCCTTATTTCAAAAATATCTTCAAAAAAGTCAGGATGTTTTTTAACTTTAATCTCTCTTCTGATTTCGAGTCATGAAATTATGCAAAATATACTTAATAATACGTCCAAAGAAGTCTGAATAAGTCATAAAAACAAAAACAAAAGTACAGAGTTTAGAGAAACATCTTTCTATCTTCTTTACAAGAAGTCGTCTTATTCTATATTAACTAAACGTTACAAGCGCATCTTAGAATGAAAGTCTTATCCTGGAAAGTGGTTGCTATGCATCTTGGAGTTTTGTTAACAAAATATTTAAGATTTCTGCGAAACGAATCGGCTTTGCTCGTATAAAGGAAGTAAAACGCAGCCTTATTCTGAGTATCTTATGACCTCGGATTCGCAGTACCTTGCAAGTGTAGTTCATGTAGGTACAATACGTCACGTGAAAATGTTCCCTGCCAAGGTGGAAATAAAATAAAAGTTTGCACGATGCTTGAACGTCGCCTTTATTCAATATTAAACGACTACGCGAGACGAGTGGCTGCAGATAATCGCAAACGTTAAATAACAGCTATTTATCCACGGCATCTTGGCACGAATTTTATTGTCCATCAGGATCTGACGGTGCTTTTTCGTCGTCCTCTACAATGAATCACTCGGATTTCATGCAATACGTCAGTCGATCTATTCTGTGCACGTTCGCCGAAGAAACGAGGTTTGCGTCAGAAGAAGGGTAAATAGATGGCTAAAGCTAAACAAAAGTAAGGATTGGGCTAAGTCAGATGGAGATATACAGGGGACACTGTGTCTACTTTGTTGATATATTTCGTCAATTTGACAAGTCTTTATTGTTTGATAATCCCGTTGATTGACATGGATTGAAGTTTCAACTTGCCAAGAATTCATTCCGGCCTATCAATATTATTGATTACTCTGATGAGATTTTCCTGTGAATCACACAATTTATATTTATTTTTATGTGACAAAAATTAAATTCTATTGATCCCCCTATTAAAGGTATTTGCAACATTTGTGTGTCATATTTTTCAAACCCAATAAATAGAAATTCGTAATTATTGTTATTTATTAATAATTATGGTAAAATGATAAGAGAAGAAAATATTAGACGAATAAACATGGTACTTCAAATTTCGGTATGAAAGTATAAAAATGAAGAATTAAAAGTCATTAATGATTTTGTATTATTTAAATTAATGAAACATGTCTTAACATAATGAACATTATTGAGGCGAGTTAAAACACAGCGCTTAAAATAAAAATTAATTTCTTAACATTGAATATTTATATACATATACAATTAATGATATTATTATATATTGTAATTATTTCAAACTGTTACTGCGTAATTATTTACATAGTAAAATCCGTATTCAATTTAGATGTCTGTATATACTATTTAGATTGTAATAACCAGGCACTGCGTACATTGTAATACAGGTACAATAGCCAAATAATAAATATATACGGCATTTCTCTTGGCAAGTAACCCATGTTTAGGATTTGTAAGATGCATCTGGACTACTATAAAGCGTATAGTAATTTTTATTAGAAGCTCTTGCTCAATATAGTTAATTGTTACCTGTTTTTTCTTTTTATTCGGGATCATGTTCATTCTTGTGAATTTGTTTTGTTTGAAAAATTAATTGAACTGTATACATTTCTTTATAAAATAGTTATTGTTTCGTTGCAAATTTAATCAGTTAACATCTAAATTTGGTTAAAATTAAAAAAAAGCTTTTATATATTTTTTAGATTTTCGAAAAAGAAAATCCATTTTTACTATATCATTTTAATTGATAAAGCATTATGACATTGATTCTTTTAAAAAATGAATTATCTTAAAATAATTTTAGGGATAATAAATACTGAATAGATATTATAATCACTTAATGCTCAAAGTAATTCTTTATTAACGTAAAAGTACAAAGATAGCTTTTCCGTGACCAAAACTGTTTAAGCATTTCGTATATACGATAATAATATTATTACGGAATATGAAAAGCTTTTTAACGAGTCATTAGTCTAGTCTCTACAGACAGATTTCTCTAATGTCCCTGAAAATTGCAAATGGCACAACCGACCTAAGTTTAAAACAACGTGCAATTTACACGTCTGACAAAATTAAGCATGAGTATAAAAGATATTTTTGCCAATATTATAACAATCAAAAAATAAACAACAGAATGTATATTATTTATAATTTAGAAATAAAACTTATTTATAATTGTCTTTGTGAGAAAAACTCAATTATCCGTACAATTTATACGGATTTTTTTTAATTAACAACTGAAAAAATTGCATTTAATTTACTTACACTAATAAATATAATTAATAATGAACATATAAGTATTTACTTAAACGAATGAATCATCAAAAATATAGTCAGTCACGACTTGGAACTATTATTTTCTTTTTATATGCGATCAGAAATATATATTATTTGGTTCGAACCAATAAATAGACAATAAGTATGTTGATAATCGATAAACCATTGTGAATCGTTCAATTGAAGCTTTTGTTTAGTATTGTCTAGCACATAACAAAGTGAATTTTAGGATTGAAGTTAAGTACAAGGTAACACATGATGATAACATAGAATTAATGCTTCTTCTCATGAATGAAGTGCAAAAGATCTACGCAGATTTGGTTTTACCTATTAATACGAGAAGGGGAGATAGGAATATGTTACAGTATTGATTTACTCAAAACGACCTTTACCTTTCCCCTTCTTCTGACTTCTCTGGAATCCTGATAACGAGAAGGACGGAGAAACGAACAGCTGACTGGATGAAAATAAGGGAGGATGGAAGCCTCGACGACCTACAGCAATCCGACAGGCGCACAGCTGATTTCACAGGGTCATATCTATGAAATCGGGAAATGCGACCCACATATTTCTTATGTAATAACGTTTCATCTTTCCAACTTTTCATATTTACTGGCACCCGAAAATTGTTTGTTTTATCTATTTCTTTGTATATTTCAAAAAATATTGAAATTAGCTAAAACAAAACTAACATTATGGACTGTTAACCAAGCATGAACTATTTCATTTGAAATCAAGCGTTTAATTGAAGGCTGATGAGCAAATTTATTGGATTAAATTAAAATTGATTTGAGGTGTATTTTTGTAATTTAATTTCAAGTTTTTTTGGGTGTTTCCAATGTAAACAATAATGTGGCATAAAAATGTATCATTGATCAATGATAATTATGTAAGCTTCTATAAAGTTTAACATTGATTGTAGTTCTTGAGGATATACAAATATAAATTAATGATCGATCGAAAATTGACATAATTATTTTAAGAAGTTCTGAACTTTTCTTTTACTTTTGATGGATTTATTAATAAATTATTGTAAGCAGCGAACGGATATTAGCATAAAACTTTTACAGCAGTGTTGTATCTATCCCGACATTTCAAAATAAAATGCTACTAACTTTTTTTCGTGAATTCTTAATAAATAATTATGCAACCACACGAAAGTGTTTTAGATTGGAATTAGCTAAATTGCGACACATTATTTACATAACCTCAAAAGTAATGTATTTCTATTTGATGTTAGCGATTTTAGAAAAAAATAACAAAAATAAAAATAAATATTCTAACTAAAGCCAAATAGACTATTCAAATATAACATTTTTGAGGTTGAATAAAAAATATGACGTGATAAAGTTAAGCTGAAACCATGTTTTGATCTCCAAAAGCAAATGTTTTGTATTGTCCATAAAAACTACAAGTAAAACTGTATATTATACACTGCTAAGAAAGAAAAGTAGCAATTTTTCGTTCGTAAGTTTGTTGACGAATGAATAATTGTTATTTCTCCTCAGTAACATACAATACTTTTCTTTGTAAGAACAGGCAAAGCTAACCTTTATTACTACATCACACAATGTTAAACTTTGTATTACGTTTTAGTTCGATTCTAAATGAAAAATCACTTTGTTGTTATTTTGATAATAAACAAATTTATTAAAATTCCTTATACTTCTATGACTAAACTAATGCCAATGTAATACGGAAGTGTTCACCCAACCCCCTTTTCGACTACCAGACAACTA
>JABFQD010000267.1:0-30430 GCA_022817045.1 Psix sp. ZL-2020
ATTAAGTAAAAAATCATACTTTTTATATTATAGAATGATGTATGTGATTGTTATTTTGTAAGAAAACAATATATTGTATTTTCGAAATTAATAACTTTAATATATTTGTATATACATCTTGATTCAGCGTAGCTGAATCAATATCTATATCTTTACATTTGGAATATAATATCCATAATACTATATGCATAATATTATTGTACAGTATATATTACATGTATAAAATATAACATGGTTCATTTATAATTCAATAGTTACTCGGTAAACATATATTTACTTGTAAATCCATTTTAAATGATGTTGTTTTTATCCGAACTTCTTGAAGTCTTTGAAATTATGTTATTTATCGTTATATATATGTTTCTGAATTTTGAATGTTATCATATCACAAGTATCGTCGAATTTGATTTTGTCGAACAATATTTGTTAATGTCTATTAATAATCGATATATACACAAGTTACTATCGAAACTCGATTATTGGATGGTTTGATAAACAGAGCAAATTATTAAAAACTATATCCATAATAAATTCCGAAGAACACCCTCGGGGGTATTCGTCGGGGTATTTGAGTTGGCCGGGATGGATGCTTACGGGAACTTGTCAACGGTGGTTTATGGGAAGCCGAGGGCACGCTAAATTGCACCAACTTGGTCGACGAAATAGCTCATCGATCCGGCGTCTGTGCACGCGTGACACGTACGTGTGAGTGGCGTGACGGACGACGCTCATCTAGGAAAACCGCGGCCAAGTCGTTTTACGAAGAGCATAGCACAATGGATCACATTGGATAAGGTTGGTCGGAGCGAACTAAATTGGAGCCTCGACGTCGAACCGAAAGGGATGGATGAATCTCCATAATACGCGCGCAAAAAAGGCGCGCCTTGGCATCGAAAAATGCCCTGATTACACTCGATAAACTCGCAAAAGTGATATATCCGCGCGCGATTTATCATAAGACGCATCCCCCATGCAATGTCTCCCGCGATAGCTCGACTATACTTATCATGCCAAACAGTGAGGCTGAGTTCTCGCACCCGACATCATCAAAACGTGATCGAACATTTTTTGCGAGCCATTCAAAGAATAGTTGGAACTTTCAATCGCAGGAATTGAGACATAAATTCGCTCGCACGATTAACATAATATTTCCTTTCGTGTCTTGCTTGGATCCTTCCACGCGAAATGAAGTCGTTTTTCAATTTTTTTTCAGCGCTGATAGCATTAATTGATTCAATGAATGCGTGATTCGCGTGTAAAGACTGCATTAATGTCTCTGTGCGAATTTGAACGCGCCGCGGATATTGCATCAAATACCTCGCGCGCGCGCGCGCGCGGGTTAACTTAATTCAAATTTGAATGGCTTGATCGCGTTCCGTGAAGACACGATTACATTCGCGCGAGCTGCTCCACGCCATAAGCAAGCGGTGTATACTAATTTTGAATTATTTATACAAAGCATTGTCGTGTGTTATGCCGCGTTTTATCCCGTCATTGTTCTTCGCCATAAGAGTATGCAAATGTTATCACGTGGCATATTTGACAAGCAGGTACCGGTTCATTGAAAGTATCCCTGTTAATCTTCCGTGCGAGCATTGTTCGCTCAATGAATACGTCGTAATTATGTAACTAATTTGCTTCTGATAACGACGTCACATATTCGGCGATGTAATTGCATCGCGCGTAGGCGCACCGCACAATTGCGCCGACTTCCAATGGAGATTAATGTTTTTTACAGCGACAAAACAACGCTCGTTTGGACAATGCTTATGAAAGCCAATTAAACGCGATCCATTAAGGACGATAATTTATTGACTTTTCAGTCGTAATCAATTCGTTGTAAGAATAAGTGTCCGGACGAGATTAATGACTCGAGTCGTGACTTTTTATCGCCGTTTTATAAACCCGCCCGACGTCCCCGAAGTCCCGCACACAATCCCATCCAAAAACGCCGATTTGTGCAAACAAATTGTCGTTTTCAATTTTTCCCACTGCCGATTCTTTAGGCTTTTCGAGCTGTGACCCTCAGATGAAGAGTAGCGATTAAACTTTGGCAATTAATTTGATTCGAATCGTCGCAATCCTTCGCCTTTTATCGTCATCTTGCAATCAACGAGACTTTCTTTCAGTCGTCATGTAACTTTGTACTATTTTTAGTTAAGAAGGTCTTTAGTTATTTCATATCTTGATCTGAAAAACATCTTTCGGCTCGCCACATTGCGTTCGAGAAACCAAGTTGTGCAAATAATTATTTCATTTGTTTCGCTATTCGTTATTAATAATTTGTCGATTACTTATCGATGCAATAAATTGTGTCTTTTTCAATCGATAAACGCAGCTTATATTTTAACTGAGAATATTAGCTAAATTGAGAATGTGTTCAAACTCTTTTGTGTATATTTATTTGCGAGATAAAATATCTGTTTAGACGACCAAGATAGACTCGATAAAGAAAATTTATCGTATGCATAGATTAAATTTTGAAATAACTTTTCGACAAATGTTGAAGCGTAAATATCCACACGGAAGTCGTCAGATTGCATAACGTATAAAAAGTATAAATAAAATTTCATTTATGAAAACGTTTTGTATTAATGAATTCTTTTTGGTGATAAATCACTCTTTTTAAATGTTCTCTATTTTTTGTCTTTTCTACCGAGATAAAACTTCAATACTAAACAAAAATATTTTCATTTGTCGTTTTTGTAACTTCAAAAAGATAATAGCTTTATTATATAGAATAACTTTTCGGTGTTAAAAGTAAGACTCTTTTAATTACAGAAAGAACTTTCTCATAGCTACTCCAGTATATATACACAAGCGGATTAGTTGAAACCTTTATCCAGCTAAACAAAAATTGCTTAAACTTTCAGGTATTTTCATAATTAATTTTTTGTGAACGTTCTTAATGTTGTAAAATGATTAAAATATTTCACAATAGAAAGTAAATAAACCATTAAAGAAGAGCAAGTCTTTTTTTATATTTATTTAGAAACAATTGAAATAGATGAAAGATTTTTCCGAATTTCCTATGATTATTTAATAGGAAACAGAATGTGAATTCCTTTTGATCTATACTTTATCTATTCTAAAAATAGACAGAATAATTTGAACTTGGTTTTTTGCAGTAAAAATGTGTATTTTATATTTCCGTTTTTGGAATATTCGTTATAATTTGAATGTCATATATAAACTGTAAGTAAAAAGAGTATATTGAAAAATGAAAGTGTCCAAAAATTTCCGCTGCCTTCAACTGTATTATATGAATGCTATTTTTTCATCCTATCAGAATGAACGCGTCCGTCAGTTGAAAATGCACAAGCGAAAACAGCGCAGTGCCTTATATTGGCGAAGGCGTGCAAATCTGAGTCGATTTTCCTCTCGAAAGAATCCATTTTGAGAGGTTCTTTTTGTCGCCAGCGAACGATTTGCTCGCGTAAAGATGGCCGCGTTCGCGTACTTATTGTTCGCGACGATTATATCGCCTGGCTTTTACGTGGAAAAATCGCAAAAAAGTGGTCCGTTGAAAAAAGCCGAAGGGCTGACTCGTCGGATTTGTCGCACGCGCGTCCTTTCATTTTTCTCGTCTTATTTCGGAGCTCAAAGTTCACAATTGCATCCGTCCGTTTGCGTTACTGACAAATAAATACGACCTGTTGTAGGATTCGCGATTGCGCGGTGCGCTGATGTGCGGTTCTTCTTTCTTTTAGCGTGTTTTTCCTCCGTGAAGCAACTTGAGATTTTGTTCTGACGTTCGCTTTTTTTCGTTCACTTTTTGCGCTTTCCGGCAAAAGATTTGCAGTTGTTAAGTGGTTCGCGCGAACGCTTCACTCGTATTCTCAACGAGTTAATGCTTTTAACCTATTATAACCTCTAATTATCTTTGGAAATTCAATCTTGTTTGTGAATTTCACGTTGTGTTGTTTGAAGTTCGAAGTGGAAGAGAAAAACGTTCTCAATGACGTTTTTCAGATGTATTAAACGGTTCCAGTGAAACGGAGGAAAAAATGTGTAAACAATTTTTTATTCAATTAGCGGTTAATGGCGGTGCTGCGTTGGTATGTGTTGGTAGCAGAGATGATGTAATTAGACCTAACGCTTAGTTTAATAAACTCGTTATGCGATCATAAAGTTGAGCTAAATTGTGAATTATGACGAATTGTTTTCGCGGGAATCATATGGAGTACATTGTAGCGCTGCGTACGATAAACTTTCAAAATTTATCCGTTATAAAGTCAAACAATAATTATCGCATAAAGTTCGTGATGTTTGCCGTGAACAAACGTTGGCTGCCCAGTTGCCGAATGCGAATTGTTTCTGTTATTTGTATGCACAATTAACTATCCCCGTAGCGACCTTCTGAGAGCAAATGAACGGACGATTAAATCTTATGCATACGACTACTCTCGATTGGTTAGCTTCTCTAATTCAATCTGTCCTCCATAAAACATGAAATCGAGGTGAAATATGTTTCACAAAAAAAGGGACAAAAGCCTGCGCACATATCTTTGCATCATTTGACGTCGATTACGAACGAATAATCTGGCGCCACCTATTAAGCGGATTATCCCTCAGCCGGAAATTGAAATTGAATAATCAAATATTTTAGCTTGGAATCAGCTTGCTCGGAAATAGGGCGCCGTAACGTGACTGGCTTCGGAAACCAAGTTGACTGAGGGAAAACAAAAATGAAACTGAGAGCCACTGGCATGCTCGGTTAGCACGATGGCTCAGATGTTGACAAAGTAACTCTATAATATAAAATGTTTAGGCAAGCCAGAGTCAATTTCCGGCACAGCGATGGCGGTCGCCAGAAAATGCATTGCTTTCGAGTAAACAGAATTAATCTTCACAGATTGAGCTGACATTTAACTTCCGATTCTGTTGACAAAATTATTCCTCCCGTGCAGGAATTCGTGTCGAATATTTTCACCGACGACCAAATTCCTGCACGAAAAACATTTATAAACATTGTTTGTAGTTCACTTTAATGCAATGATCGTTGTAACATTGCAACGCTTTCCAAATAAACAATTCTATTAATTGTTCATTACAGCTTTTAGCTGTAATTTGCTCGAATTTGCCAAGTTTAAACATTTGAGAGTTAATATCTTAACATAGTTTCCGTTCGATTACGAGCTTCGAAAATAAGCACCCGACGTTGGTCCATCGCACGGTCGCTTTCATAAGACTTCTAGGCGAACTGAGTTACGGTGAGACGTGACTTGGTCTGGATGAGCAGCTCGCAATGAGAAAACATGACAAGCAAAACGAACGAGCGCGCGCGTCCACTGTATTTGTGGAGTACTCACGGAGTCGAGTATTTACCCGGCATACTCGGCGCGCAACTCGAGGATCCACTTGGCGGCGAGTACTTAGCGCGCGAAGCCGCGACGTCTCCATTAACTTCTCATTGTTTCACGAATGCTCCAACGCCTCGTTCCAAACTTTATCCGACACAGACCCGCGATTGCTCCTCCGCCCCTCCCTCCTACTCCTTCTCGATAAAACTCGCCCATTCTCGTTCAAGGATCGTGAATTATTCGCGAAAGTACTGCCATTCGAAGATTTGCCCAGCAAATTTGCTTAAATTTATCGCGGCATTAACATTTCAATAATTCATTAATCTTATGACACAAATAAATTTCTCAGCCCAACTTTAACGCAATAAAATATCAATTTTTATTTGTCCTCCACCAGTTACTTTAACTTCTTCATTCAGTCTTTTATATCAATTTAGTGCACAAAAGTTCATTACAATTTGTTTCATTTTTATAGTTTCTCATTGAATTTATTTCGAGAATAATATCGATTATGCAAATAACATTTGATTGATGACAGATATTGTTCTTAAATGAAGTTAGACGTAAGCGTGAAGCTGTTATTCTCGCGACTATGCACCGAGAGAAATGTCATCCAAGAGTACACGCTAGATTACGATTTTAAGAGCCATCAATTGTGCGCAGCGTAAAAAAATTGTTCTACTTAAGTCGCAACTG
Source organism: Psix sp. ZL-2020 (assembly GCA_022817045.1). Lineage (NCBI taxonomy): Eukaryota > Metazoa > Arthropoda > Insecta > Hymenoptera > Scelionidae > Psix > Psix sp. ZL-2020. The sequence continues at coordinate 6,000 of JABFQD010000267.1, forward strand.
GGATGAAGAATTCTTTTATCCTAGTCACTCGATAACGAAAGACCCTTATATTTTCATTTGATTCGTACAATGCTCCTAATCGAATGGATAATGGTATTGTTGCACTCTGAAACCTTTCGACAGACGTACACTCCGAGAAACGTCTCTTGAACTCCAACCTTTCGTGACAAACGACACAGCAAGCTTTATGACCTTTCCTCTCTTCAATTTCGTGATGTGTGTTATCCCTTGTATTCGAACGGTTTGCTTTTATTTTAAATTTCTATATGTACAAGTTTATATTAACGTGGACTTACTTTTCGTGATGTCGGATTCCACAGACTGCAAAATGCCAACTGAAACAAAAAAATCATTTTTTTTTTCAAATTCTTCATACTACGTACTTTAGAAAATCGATTTTAATCTTATAACATATTCGAGACGTAAAGTAGATAAAGAAAAGACTCAATTTTGTATGAATTTCCTGAGTAATATAGCTGTATGTATTATTTATTTTCACTTTGCAAATTCATGTCGAATTGTATTATCCCCATGTGGCTAACGCGATTATCTATTTTTTGATCGCAGTTTAATTTACGAAACAAATTTCAAAAACGGCTAATGCAATTTCATTGTGACAGAAACATTATTTCTATTTCTAATCAATACTACAATAGAGAAGGCAGTTGGTTGGAAATCAATCGATGAAGTTCTATTGAATTTCAAAATTTGATTAAAGTAATGAAATAGAGAATTGCAAAATATGAAATGGAATGCTCGTCAATTGAGAAGTTGAATTGCAACGCGTCGAAAGGGCGATTACGTTTGACCGTAAAATTAGTTCTCGATCGGCAGATTTGATTCCCTTGGCCTGTTATGCTAGATGATATGTACGGTAGCAGGGGGATCCGCGTCACTTAAGCCCCGCGCTTATTCCACAGGGGGTTGCATCGTGACGCCCGGCAGAGCCCATTTGTATCGAGCGTTCGACAAAAAGCTACTATACGCGTTGTCCCACATGACGAGAATCCGAGCTTAAATCGAAAATGGGAAAAAAGTGAGATGAGTGGATTGCAATCGCGCGCACAATAAATGCTCTCTGCGAGCAAGAAATAAAGCGACTTATAACGCTCGGCTATGAATCCATGTCAAATGATGCATTGTTTTTAATTATCATGAGCCGTTATTAATTGTTCAATACGGTTATTTATCATATCCAGGATTTAATTCAAAGAAAGGCTTTGACGCAAAATACACGAGTTATGATTAGCAACTTTGTGGAATTTCATTTGCGGCAAAATGTTCATTCGTCGTGATAGCAGATACTTTTTGTAATGAGGGAATTGAAATGAAACGAGCTGTTATTCAATTGACTAAAACAAAGTTGCTCTAATCATTTTAGATTGGGAGAAAAATGTTATCTGAGATTCGATACAAGTTACGTAAGAAAATGTAATTCATTCGAAATAAGAAGTTAAATGATTATTTCGTACATTAGGGAATGTAAAAGTTAGTTCGTAAAATTAGCGAAGCAATTTATTTGATGTGTGAATCAGACGTTAAGGAAGAGTGTTCTTAACACTTAATTTGTCGAAATTCAGCGATAATTCGTCGGGTTGCCAAGCCCATTAGTGCGAGCGCGTAAAAAAAAGGAGGATCGATAAATTTTGCCGGCACAGTATCGATAATAAACGGGAATTCCGTTAATCAAGGGAAACTAGATTTTTGCGTGCAAAAAAATTGATTATTAAAACGTTCGTAGATCGGCCGGAGGGTAACAAATTATTACTTTGTCGTTTTCAGTATCTGGATCGTTGCGAGGAGTACCTTGTAAAGAATGACTAAAAGTCTCCATAGGGGTGGGATATGCCCCCCGGTGCTATCGTCGACGTTAAACTACAAGTATACTGTCTACCGCCTTAAGATTTATTAAGCGAATATTACGAGCGCCCGACAAGTCTACCCCGACGTTTCATCTTCGCTATAAACTTTTATTATTTCTACTATCATATTTGTCTGTGTATGCGTGTGTATGTATGACTATTAATATATTTCCATAAACGACATTTTTTCGCACATTTTATGCAATCATATCGAAGACAATTAATTTATGCGCTACCTTTCAAAATGCCTTATTCTAAATTTATTATTTACCGTTGACTTTTAGATGGAAATAAAACTCGATGAAAATTTATATTTTGACAGCTTCGAGGAATATAAATCGCGCGGAGGATCTTTTACAATCGAAAGAGATCGAAGATGATATATTTTGCGGAAACGCGCGATGTTTTATTGTGAATTTGGAACTTAGAGTTTTGTACTCTCGTGAGTCGGGCATGTTTGGCTGAGTTCGATCAAGTGATATATTTCAGGTGCCATTGATCATTTCGCTGCGAGCTCCAGCAATTGATGTTTTATTGGCGCGAATAGTGTATTACGTCGAATCAAATCATAATGCTGAAAGAAAAAGTTTCAATAGTAATGCCAGGCAACTCCGCTGATTCAAGAGGAGTTTCTGTTTTGTGCGATGAATCTGTAATTTGTATTTCCAACTTGGATGTTTTCACTAAAAATGTCCGCCATTAATCTTTTTCTAGCAGGATAATCTTATTACTTTTTAGTATCGCCGTTTCGGCAATGATAAACAATTTTGACCCAAAAATGATAATCGTTTTCATTTTGAACAATGACTTTTCAGACAATGCGTTTATACGGAAAAGTGAAAAGCATGCTTGATGTACTGAATACTTTATCATATTTATCAAATGTTTTAGGCCGCATTGTGGCATGATTTGGATTCGTCGGTGTATATAGTGATGTCGCGGTGAGCTGTATGTGAATATATTCCTTTCGCGCGGAGAGAAAAAGGAACCGGCTTGTAATGTGATAAATGAATGACTTTACTCTCGTGCGCTGCAAGAAACGTAACGCGGGATTTCCGTTCGAAGGCGGTCGCGGCTGCGAAAATTATGTCGTCACGTGGCACGCGGGGAAAAGTGCCGCAAGTTAAAAAGTTCGCATGATGAATCGCTACGAAAATTTACGACGTTCCGCGCTGCATAGGAAAAAAAGATTTGTTGCAATAAGAATGGCTGAGGGAGGATTTCGCCGCCCTTTTCAATCATTTTCAGCCCCTCAAAATCGTATTTGTTACGTCGTGGGTAATTGGCCTCAATTTTTCATTCCAAACGAGATACTTTAAGTCGACAACATGGAAAAAGCAAAACACCAAAAATCAACAGAATCAAATCAAGACAAGTTATGTGCTGGGATTGCAGGAATAAGGTAGAGGAAAAAAAAAGCGACCAAAACAAAAGCATGCAAATTAGTTTTTGACATGCAAACCATTTTTATTGAATAGCGCGCGATTTTGGTAATTAAAAAACGGTGATATCAGGGAAGAAAGATAAGGCAAAGCATAGAGGCCTAATTGTGAGATGGGGAACCTTTGAGAAAATAGCGAGGGAAGGCAATCTGACACATTTGCAAAAAAGAGGGCGCGCATTCAAACGGACACAAGCAGAAGTGCGCGCGAAAAGTATGAAGAGGGGGGAGCAACATCGGAGGAAGAAATGTGAAACGTTGACGGTGCAGTCATAAAAACGACTCGTCTTCGCGACAACGTTTCAACATCAAAAATTTCCATATCTTGTCGCGCATCGCAAGAAGAGAGCCATCAGAAATGTTCCGCTTTGTAACAGGGTCGAGTGTTATGTGCACGCGGACCCTTTTGCTTGGAAACGTGCCGCGCACAATAGCGTCTGCAAAATTGTTCGGACGAGAATTTTCGCTCGACCGAAAATTCCCAACAATAATGCAGACGCACAAAAAGCTTGGCTAATATATCGTATCAATAAATTAGACTTCCCATTGACCTTTTCAAATATTTTGCACTTTTTCATTGTTTGCATTTCTTTTTCTAGCGTACACTATTATTCTCCTTCATTTTCATCTTAGTAAATCTCATGACTCGCTCAAGTCATTTCTACGCTCGCTGCTACATTTTATATATTGAAAGTTTTCCATTTGGTGGCAAAACAGTAAAATGCAGCCAGGACAAATTGAAATTCAAACGTTGTACATCAGTTAATGCTTTACATGTAACAGACGTAAGTCGCGCTTTTTTCGATTTCACAAAGCTCGTGCTGTTCCCACAGCAATAAGATGCGCGCACATATGCGTGGAGCGCGACGCTCTTTGCTGGTGCAGCGGCGCATGTGAATTCATGCGCGAAAGCGCCGTTTCGGCGGGCTTTATTGGTTCCTTATGTTAAACAAATGTGCATTTAATAGCGTGGCTCGCGCGACGGCGCAATCATTCGATACATGTGTCCTTTCGAAGCTCTCGCTATCTCACTTATTTATGAGTCTGCATGAAAAATCTGTTCTACCTCGCACATTACGATCAACTCTACTTACCCGCGCGCAAAAGTATATCAAAACTGTAAATAATATAGTCATATTTTGCTGCCATAGAAGCGCTCGATAACTTGTATTTTATCTACGAAAACGAAGCAGAATTACATTTTTCACTAATATCTATGAATTGTAATTTATGATATTCACCGGTGTTATTTTATGAAAAATTGCAACCTCATTAATAGCGCCGTATCGATTTTTACACTTTTTTAGGGGTTCTATATCTGACAGATGATTAATGAGCATGATTATAGAGTGCTCTTTTCATTCCATTAAAATGACTCAATTTAGCGACATAATAGTAGTGCTATGCGCTTAATTACATACATTATGTCTGAAATGTCATATCACTTGACCGAGCATTGTAATAGAAAATGATCGAAAGTACTAATTCAACCGCCGCCGATGTCAGTGACAACGCAAGATGTCTCTTGTGATACTTGTTATACTAATGTCCTTCGCTTACTGCTGATGACACGGAATTCATACCTATAATCACTCATTACCGGTAATTAATTACTCTCTATCTTGTTGTGACTACCTCTGAAAGCCATCACAATTGAGCCTCCTGCAGCGAATCACTTAATATTCAAAACTTTGTTTCTAATAATCTTCGATTCCAGACTCACTTTCCGCGCTTCCTTTATTAGTCCCAAAATTAGTTATTAGTAGCCCCATTTTTCTCCCAATTGCACGTGTCTCATTTCTTCTCATCTTTAAATTCAATTTGTCACTCTGATCTATCGTCCTTTGGCAAAACTAATAAAGGAAGATGCATTTTTCAATACGTTTCAAAAACAGATTCAATGTCGTATTCATTATTTCAATTTAAATGTATCTCTCTCCAGGGGTGTAGCAATAAGTAACAACAGAAATGTTTTTCTTGTCGCTTGATCAATTCATATATATATATATGACGTGTATAATCAGTGAATTTGACAGTTAACTTAAATGATTTTTACGTCACTGTCAATGGCAGAGCTAATTGATGCGTCGACGCGAGGTAAACGAATCGCCTGAACCATAATTTATCATCACTAATACCCCGGCAGCGAATGATTAAAATTTTACTCGGGGGTCGTTTGATTTCAACGGTGTGATTCTGCTCGGGCTCTTCTTCGCGACGTCAAACAAATGTTCCTACGAAATGAGTAGCCCTCATCACACATCTTGGCTGACTTGAGCGCGTCAGCTGTTACCGTTCAAATCTTGCGAAATCAATCACATTCAATAAGTCGAGTTCATTCCGTATAAGATTCATGCTCGAACGACTTCTCCAGTTTGACATATATTCAATAGTCTATTTTTGGAACTACACTTTTCATGAATAATATACATTTTTCAAAGCGAACACGATAAAAGGGCAACAAAAATATGGATGTTTGATATGTTTGATTCATAATTTTGGATGGGAAATGTTGATCCAATGGATTTCTACATTGACTGATCTTATTTGATGAATTAATTTTTGATTTGTATGCAATCAATCGCTGGGACTTTGAAAATTATCAGGATATTACACTGAAAATACGCAAACTAATCAAATAAAACAGAAGCAAAACAAACGAGCGAATAAATAAATTTAGACAAATAATCAATCGAAATCATTGGAATCGTCGTGCGAAAATAGCCTCGCCTGTTTCGCATAAGCGAAAGCGTTTTTCATCACCGAAAATACAGACCTGCTCTCAAACGCGGCTATGCAAACATAGGCCGATTGAAGTCCGCCTGATCCGATGCATCTCGCAAATTCTATTTGCGCGTAAAGAGCACAAGCTTCGAGCTTGAATAATTGCGAAAAATATACAAAACCCGGTGCAATTCCAGCTTTGAACACGTGTCCACAGAATTAGTCAAGAAATGCCTAACTCATTGGCAGCTCAAATTACGATACAGCCTTCAAGTTTTGATAGCTCGTAAACTATTTCGAGAATGTCAACCATTTTTTGTTCAATCATAGCAGATATAATGTCGCATCGAAAAAAGCAACGTATTGTAAAACTGACATAAAAGTAGATACGAAATCCACACTCTGGTATTTTGAATGAAAACTTTGAAATATGAAAGATAAACCAACACTGCTGATGTAAATTTTTTTATTTTTTCCAAGTTAAGCCGTAAAGTGCAACATAAAATTTGACCCAATTCATTTGGTAATATCCGGCCAAGTTTTATGTGAAATTCGAATTGATATTCGTTTCTACGTAACCCCGATTGATTACGAATTGTTCGTTGTTTTTAAACTATGAGGTGCAAATATTTTCTATGCATTTCATTAATGTTGATCACACATAGAAGAGTACTTGGTATTAAACGAAATGTACATAAATACTTGCGAAACATATAGTAGAAATTATAATATTGAGTTATTCGCTTTCGTAATTCAAGTTAATTATGAACAACGGTGTTTCTTTAATTTTCCTGATAAGTTTCACGGTATTTGCATATACAAATACAGAATTCTAAACTAAGTGGAAAAATCGAGGATGAATAATAACAGCAAAAGAAAGGAAACAAATAGTACAGTGGAGGCTGTGAATTTAAATTGATAAAGCAAAGTAAGCGCTGAATATTCATGCGGGGCTATTTTCAAAATGAGCGCGATGGCTTTTAAATTGAAGATAATAACTGTGGATAAGTTACGGTTAAGTTGGAAGATCGCAATGATGATTCTATCAAGCCCACTCTCGCACGGGAATTGAAGCCTACGCTGGAAGAGGGCGCAGTTGCGGAGCCGCAGTTGCTTTCGCAGCTTCCTTAGAATTTTACGGCGTGGAATTAATCGTCTAGATTTCGTTGTACATAAAAATGCCTATGGGCGTGGAGCTCATCTCAAATTAATCGATGCTGCTGCAATTAATAGCGCAACGCAGATTTCAAAAGCTCAACACAGCCAATCTCTCTCGCAGTATTCAACCGAATGAAAATAGTTTCCAGTATCGCAATTCCCCGATCTGTATCTTCGTGGCTTGGCGGATGTTATTGAATTTTAAAGCAGTTTTTTTGCCCTCTTTGCTAGATTTTGCTACCAATAAAATTTAACCTAGTTTTAATTAAAACATTTTTCGTTGCAAAACAAACAGACCTCCGCGAAATTACATATGCAGCTTAAGACTTAGCCCGCGAACTATCCAACTACATCTTGTACTGAAATGAAATCTTAATTAAGTATCGCGACTATAATTCCTTTTTGAAGCATGAATTTATAATATTAGTCCGATACTCGTAACTTTGTAATTTGAAATTGTTCGTTATGAGGTGTGCAGCGACAACATGTATGTGTACAACTCGGAGCCATACACGTCATAAACATATTCATTTTCGCATAGAAATTGTAGCTTAAGGCGCGCGACACGGCCGTAGATTTAGCGCCAGGTTTCGTAATACGACGACGTTGCACGGCGCGTGATGCAATCTCGCGCGTCCTGTCGCATGTTACATTCGTGCACGCGTGTTGATGCCGCGTATGTTCGAGTCCGTATTGTGTGGGAGTAGAAACGCATGCAGAGACACACTCTCACGTGAAACACCGCGCCTGTAATGCACACGTGAGCATAAATAAGCTTTGTGACGTCAGCCTGCTCTGCACCATGCCTTATTCCCCTGACGCACCTTATGCTTCCCTCTTTCTCTTCGCTTCAAACTGCGGGCGCTTTCCAGATGAAATATATTCAAATATAAAATTCAACTTTATTACACTTTCATTCGTTCTAATGTGAACAACTATTTTATGAGGTGCTGCAAAAACGCTTTTAGTTTTAGCTCTCTCAGGTAAAGTGAGAATATAAATTACTAGATCAATATAAATCGATACAGCAAATTAAGATCGACCAACAAAGAGAAACTAAACAAGGACTTACTGCGCCGGTGTACAAAATTTTAATTCACCTAACACTGTTGTATTACAATATAAATTTTCCTCGCGCTGCAAGCGAAAACGAAAAAACGACTGCACTACTTTCCCCTCGTTTCTGATGAATATAAATTACTCTATTTCTGCAGGGAATCTTTAAGGTGCAAGGCAAAAGTTGAATGTAAAAAAAACCAGATGCAAATGTAAATTAATGAATCGCTCCCAAATGTGTGTTTTTTTAATGGAACTTCATTGATCAGTTGATTGCAATGTAGATAACTGAGTTTCGCTAAATGAAGATTAAATAACTTTGAATACCGTACAATTTCATACAAAGGAATTTTTGAGAGCATAAATCTATGTAAAAATGCAACAACAATTTTGCTTTCGCGCTTCCGTACACTTTTATATACTTACATCAACTTTTCTCGTTCGAAGGTAATCTGCAACAAAAAAGAAAACACATTTATCGATCTGTGTGCATTTTTCGCAAACAATTTCTTTGAATCATCAACTCGAGAATTGTTAATTGACAGTTTTCATGGTCGTTATTGGAGTGGTGTGTAGACAGCAAATATTGCAAAAATGTTTTTATGTGGGCACGAAAGGTCATTTTTGAATCGGGGATGACATGTCGTTAATTATCCGCAGCAATCAAATAACACGAATTTATAATAATTGTTCACGACATACTTTGCGTTTAAGGAGACAATGAGGACGCGAGTTGATTCTGCATGCACATGAGAAACACGCCATGAGCCAATGCGACAATTTATCGCTATCTGTCCGCCTACGCTCGCGGCCCACAATTTGGCGAACTAAGTCGACATGCTGGCAATTAATATCAGGCCAGCGAGCTACTCGAAATACAGTCGCAATGAACGTCGATATTAGATTGCTGCTCGCCTGTCAAACAATGTCAATGTTCGCATATTTGAATATCAATTCATCTTTTTTAGCTGCTATCATTCAGACGCAGATATTTACCGCGAGAATATACACATTGTTATTAGCAATGAAGAAACAAATCGCAAATGAATATTTATAGATAGAAACTCAAGTGTGAGAACACACATTTTATGATGTGAACGAGGTAGAACATTGTATGGCTGTTCTTAGAAAATAATTCTATTTTTTATTTGCCAAGAGAAAAGTGTTGACTTTCCTTGTAGAAATATGCAGTGAAAAATTGTTGTTACAATTCAGTTTCAGAGGCTATACAGTTTCTTTGATAAGTGGAATAAATATCTTCGGTAAATATACGCGCGTTTCGAGAAAACTGAGGCAACAATTAATTTTATTCAAATTCAATTCATATTTGCTAAGGTTTGGCTTTATTAAGTAGGAGTTTATTTTTATTCATTACGAAGAAGTTTGTGTGAATGGGAGTAATGAAAAAGAATGAAACTATTTATATACTACATCAAAGTAATGTTTCTTCATTAGCATGCGAAAATAAAACTGTAATTGCATTTCAAAAGTTTATCGGTTTAAAAATGTTAATTATGCGAATATAATTATGAAATCCCTAACCAATCTATATGTTATTAGTAAATTTATTGTTATTATATTTGCTATTACATTATGTTGTGGTTTCAATTAAACTGACTGATACGTGATGTACAAATATTATTAAAATGAAGTCTTATTAAAATTGCTGATAATTTGATGAATCCGATAGAACGGATTCCGCTATTTCAGTGGAATATTCAGATATCGCAGGATTCGGTTCGACAAAAATGTCAGCGAACAAAATATCAGTTGGCTTCATTTTTCATAGAAAGATACGATAGAGATATATATTTGACGAAGTTACTTTGGTCTAAAAAAGCCCATTAAAAATGGTTCTGTAAACAAACTTGCATGCAACAATCCGCTCAAATAACCACGACCTAGTTCCTGATTGACACATCAATGGGTATGGCTATCACAACGGCAAATAATGCAACAACGTCGGTGTCTCGGATGTCCGGATGGCGTAATTAGCGCAAGCGAAAATAAACGAACGTTCGCATTACTCGCTGCACAAAATAATCCAGCCAACTCGTTTACAAGAACGACCAAGTTCTTCCGGCGGAATCGAGTTATGTTTTTGATTAAAGCAATCGCGCGACTCGACACCTTCGGGAATTGGGCACCTGGCGTTTGCGCGCAAAATCGCTGGGGACGCGTTAAAAGCCCGAGACGGAAGCCGCAAGTCCGCAGCCATTGGCGTTATCGTCGGCTTGCCGGCGAGCTCGTAAGCCGCACTTAATCTAATCTGCTGCGAGAAAGCGCTGACGCGGCGACGCAACTTTTCCGCTGCGCTTCCTTTTTGTCCTTTCCCATGGCAAAACCAATCGAAAACAGGTGCAAAAGTCCGATGCGGTAAAAAAGTATCGCTTAACTTCCAATATCCTCTTAATAGAAACGATTCTGCAATCTGTTTTTATCGAAATTAAAGCAACCTTCTGAAGTGAAAAGATAATATATAGTAAGCTTGCTTGTGCGGTATTATTTGTTATGCTTGATAGCAACTGTCCAAAAAAGTTTGGCACAATTATTTCTCGGATGAACAAGTATCAATAACATCTGATGACAATAATTCAGTGATAAACGAAGCGTTTTATTTTTCAATTTTGATTCGAGGCAAATTAAATATGGGGAACAATCGAAGCAAATTAAAGGATGAACGAAAAGGCGTACAAAGAGGTGCAGAAAGAGGTTTCTTCATTGGTGCCTTGCACGCAAAGTATTACATGCGGCGATGGTAATCCGATATGTCCTGTAAAACGTCTATGCCAGTTCTTATCGACGAAGAATATGCTGGATTACAAATTACAAATACTGCAGACAAATTGTATGTTTGATGCAGCGTTAATGTAATTCGCCCGATATCTTTTCACTATAAGAAGATTATTGTCAATGACAAACTTCTATTCATATATACCCGATGGAACCACTCCCTTGCCTATGATGAATGTAATATAAGCAACCATTCACATTTTTTGCCTGCGCAGCTTGTACCGGTTATTTCACAGGTCATTGTTCCAGCCACGTTTTGTTTCATCTTTTCATCTCCGATTACAGCATTTTGAATGCTGTAATCGCTGACCGCTGAAACTCGAAAAAGCTTTATAATCACGTACTAATCATTCGACCAGTATTATTAAGTCAAATCATATTGAAGAGCTCAGCAAAAAGTAGACTTTTTTGTTGGAAATAAAATGAAAGCCATAAAAAATGTGCACATGCTGTTTCATATAATCTTGATATGACGTTCAAGCAACGATAGATTCAACCACGGAATACGAGTTTTAAGAGAACAAATTAATTACGAAACACGCGTCCGTCGTCTGCTGAATCGGATAGCCAAATCTTCCGGTTCATATGGTTCGGCCATCGTTTTCGTGTGCACCTGTCCCCAACAGGTGCTGACTTTAGGGCCGGCACGTGCTTTGCAGCAAGCCAGCCTCGCCGGAGGAACGATAAAAGGAATAAGAAAAAAAGCGACAAGTAAAAAAACCATCCAAAGAACACAAGGAAGCCACAAGGCAGGCGGACATAATTCAGAGATCGCAGCTCGCTCTCAAGCTGCTCTTCGTCTTGTCGGCGAAATGAATTATCGCTTGTTGGCCATTTTCACGCAAATGTCAATCCAATATTTGATTCGCTAAATCTCTGAGCCAATGATTGCGCACCTGTCACGAGAATCATTTTTAATTCGGTCACGTGTGAATTAATCACGCTTCTCTTACTCAGCGCACGTAACGTCGCATTATGATGCTTAACCCATAACACGGCATAATTAAACAATCATATATGTACGCTCTTCCGCCGGAGGTCGTGGAGACACACCTCCGCCCCCTTTTCTGAAAGCAGCGTTGTGCCGATAATGGTAATGTAAATATTTCAAATGAAAATGAATCCTGATAAATAAAATAAATTTACTTTCTTTATCACCAACGAAAAGATTCTAACGGGGCGAAAATATTACTAGAAAGTCGAAAAATAGATTACGCCGATGGATTCATTTCAAATTGGAGAAATACTAATGTATATACAGCGTATGTTAAATTGTATGTTTTTAACAAGATAGTAGTTTATAAGTTATCATTAAGTAGCGCTACTCCGGTCGATCAGAGCGTGCATCCATTATACGATCTGGCTGTTTTTTTGCTGATTCTTTATTATCCTTCGGCACTCGCGTTGAATTACATCAGGTTTCGCCGGCACCTATATATACGTTACTCGAGTAGATACGCTCCATAAGTATACTATCTGATATTGTAGTTAGATATCGTAATCTATCTGAAAATAGATGCATATCGCGGCAAGCCACCTAGTAAGAGTAAAAAACAGTATGGGCAAAAAAGGTAAAAATATTAATTAACAGAAGACAGTCGAATAGACTATTCTGAAAGGCTATGTATATACTGCGTTCGATGATTTCGTGATACCAATCTATTCTTTGTTAATGTTTGGTCTCTTTAAATTGTAACATAAAACCTTCATTTTTTGTTCTCTGTCGTAACAACAAACTGCAATTGAATCGCGTTTTTATCCAATGTGTATTTACTTTTGAGATGTTTGTTCCTGAATCTATTTGCACTGGTGTTTGTAAATTTAATTCAATGCTCCAAATGATCAAACAATAATTGTCACAGTTATTATTTATTATGAGTGCATAAGATGATAATGAACGTCGGAAATTGAAGATAACTTGTGCAATTAGTGGATGATTAAGAATGTAGTTATTTATGTGGAAAAAAAGCCATTAGGTTTAATAACGAAGCTTCATCACTGCAGTCTTGCATTTTATTATAAATGAAATTGAAGATTTGTCATTTTATGGTTGTGTTGAATGTTATTGCTGTTTTATAGTGGCGCGAATCGATCGCGCTTAATCAAGAAATGTTGTTTGAATTATTTTTTGGTCGGCAGCATTTAGTAGGGAGCAAAGTTAAATTCCATATTGTCGTATTTGAGAATGATATCTTTATTAGTGAAAAGTGGATGGTAAAAAGGATTGAAAATAAGTGTCGGCTGTGATCAAATAAAAGCGTACTTTGCGAACAAAGGCAGGCTTGATTCAGAAAACGAAAAGCAGTTGTAGTCAATAGGGATAATTCGTTGAAGCGTTGAAAAACGGGAAACTGGGGCAGTTTCTGGTGTAAGTGTGACAAAGGCTTCTGATTAGTGACGACGCGAAAGGACGAGCTGCGCGCGGCTTGTTCGGCCGACGACCCGGCGTAGCTGGCGGCGATTAAGCGAAAGATAAGTGGGGGAAGGCGGAGGTGGAAAACGACGATGCATTCATCGTCAAACTGAAGAGGCGATATAAAGACGGGGGATACGCTTGGGTCCTTGGCGCGGGCAACATAATGACGGCACTGTTTCGCCAACGCGATACCGCTTTAAGATCTCGCGCAGCCGATGAATCACTTGAGCTGAGCTCGCGCTAGCGTAATGGTATCGGATAGGCATCGACGCGGACACGGCAGATCGTTAGGGCCCGAACGCTGAGCCAGATTTTAAGATAGCGCTGAAAATCGAATCCGAGATATGTAACGAGCTCGCTTGACCGAGGTCAGTCTATTGCGCAGCGACACACGACGTTCTACGAATTGCACAATGTTTTGCCGCTAAACACTTTGTTCTAATGGTATTCACTTTACTCCGCGCTGCCGCGGCTTTAACTCGCTTCGCGTCAGCCGCTTGTAAAAGCGTTTATAATTTTTTATGACCTCGCGTATATTAACATAAAAAGCGATTATAAGCAAACAAATAGGTTATTATGAATGCGGCGGAAATGTCGGCGAGATGATTTTTCACGACGATATAGCGTGTTTTGAGTAACAGTTGCAGTTTAATAGGAAACAAGCGAGCGTAGCGATTTTAGCAGACATTTCCTCGGTCGCTGAAATGCGTCGCAGTTAAGCAATTTGGAAGCCGTTATTGTAGATACTATTTTTATTTACAATATTGTTATCGAGATTGACAGCGTGAACTCGGCAAGACTGCTATTATCTCGATAATGGCGCCAGCAGAAAATAATTTAGGCAGTTAAGTTGAATTTATGGTATTGTTTAGTGGGTTGCCCACGACAGTTCGTGAATAGTTGGTTTTGAGTTATGTTGTCACGATTTGTATCGTTAATGTCGCGCGGACTTGATTGATGTCCTGTAGGGAGATTGAGACTGATACCGAAGCCAATTTTTCCTTCGCGAGTTAGGTGTCGCAACCAACTGTCTCCAAATCAACATCTGCACTTTCACATATCTCCGCAACTAAAAACTTCCCAGATAAAAGTAACGAGAAAAAGCGCTCACGAGTTCTCCGAATTGCTCCTCCAGCCACTCAATCACTAGTTTCATTCATTAACGAATCCTGCAACGCGAACATCCTCTGAGATAGCGCTACATTCTCGCGAAAAAGGTGCAACCGTACAATACGACGCAGTCGAGTTATTTCCCACAAGGCGGCGCCTTCTTCTTTTTTCGTCGTCCCCCGGGGTCCTCAGAAGAGCCCGAGATTTCAATCCGGAGTATCTCTTTCCTTTTAATCTCGACGCGCTCGCTTTATCCTCCCCGCGTCCTGTCGCTGCGCGTCTCCGATCCCTTCCAATTCTGACAGTCTTTTTCCTCGCTCGCCAGTTTCTCATTTGTTTTTGTGTACATATCGTTAGCATCCACCTGCCTGTCACCTATTCGCCGTCTACACCTTTATGCGTCGTGTAACAAAGTCTCTCTCTCGTTCGTAGCTTTTCTTTCGGCAGACACCACTTGTCCCTCTTTACTTTCTTTCCATTACCAGAGACAACGTCGTCGTCGTCGTCGTCGTCGTCGACGACGCCGCCGCGTGCACAGAGTACACATCCAGACGCAGACAAGACACAATCTTCGAAGCCAAGTGCGCGCCTCTCTATCGATGCTAACAAGCTCGATGATTTGAGTCGCACTACCCACTTGGAATCGACAGAACAATTACTGTCAGTGCAATCCAAGGCCCCGCGATTGATCGAGATCAAATTTTGAGCACGCGCGCGCATACGCTTATGTCTATGCACAAGTGCGTAATGCCGTTCTTGAGATCAGCTTTCAGACGTCACATTCAATTACAGTTCAGCTTCTTCTTTGTCGATGCCGGCCTCCAAGTACTGGTTCGAACAATTTAAATGTTGCTTCAATTTTAAGGAGCTTCTTGAGATATTTTGATCGTATTCCCGAAAAGCTACATTCAACTTTTGTCTGACATGTTTTAGAGATAATATTTCTGCTGATATAGATGTATGACAGGGTTGTGGGTTTTAGAAGGCCGTTGGATTTATATCAGATAACGCTGATTTTCTTCCAAAATACATACAGTTTATGTCATTTATAAAGTTAAACAACGTGGTCTGTTTACATAAAATTTGCATAGATCTCGTTAATGGGGTTGTTTTTAGTCGTGTCTTTAAGTTGACAGTGTCGTTTCAATTTAACATTTTATTTGTCGGTTAGTTCACAATCTGATTAAATATAGTCTCTTACGGAGTTTGTATTTAACAAATATCATAAAAATGTTCGTATTGTATTTGGAATTCAATGATTTGACGTTTAAAATGATCAACATTATGAATTTGAAATGCTGATCAAATATTCATCTTCATCAACATACCACATTTTTAATTCTTATGTATTTTGTATTCTTTCTGATATTTTAATGTCTTCGTTTTTTCTTTTCTTGCAGCACCGAATGTTTACTTTCATGAGAAGTTAGAATAAACTCCTCTAAATGGAAGACTATTTATTATATCGTATTTTAGTATTTCGAGACGAATTTAGCATTTACAGACGGTAATTTTGATAGCTTGACAGCAGACCGTAAAAGTTTCAATAAAAGCGAAATTGGGTCTCGTTGTTTCGCTATTGAATCGTAAAATGTCGCGTATGATGTTTTTAAACTGTTTTCTAATATTGGTGAATGTCGCGCCATAACACGGCCGTAAAGGCGATGAAAATTTTGTAACTCCGCTATGTTTTTTTGTTTCTTTTTACAGCGACTTTACGCGATGCCGGCTTAAAATGAGTCTTTTTAACGGCGCAGTTAATCTTGCAGCTATGCGCCGATCCGACCATCAAGATTATTACGTTTCGTCCGTCTTAAAACGCCGCACGTCTTATGTCTTATTATTAAAATTTAAATGCTCCACAGTACAAGCTTAATGTCCCGATTAATCATTCGTTGTGTTTCTAATTAAACTAATTGTGCAAAGAAAAGAACAGACCGTCGAGTTTCGAGTTTGTTTCTTTCGATAGATGAATGTAATTACGCAATAAGTTCATCTAACGATAATAGACTTTGGGTTCATTTGGAAAAAAGAATCGGCGAATTATGAATAAAGACAGACTTTTTCGTGACTCAGGTGTGCATCTGACGGTCTTTGTTGAACGTACACGACACTTTGGAATGAGCTGGATGACGTTTCGCTGGAAGAGCGGCATTATGAAAGTTTGTCGAGCGAAGTTCCTTGTTTTATTTTTGGTCAGTCAGGCTCTTTCAGCAAGCGAAAAAGTACACCCAGGGTCGGACTTTTCTTTCTTTCCGGTCTTGACACATCGTTGAATTCAATTTCGAGTATTACGTCAAGATTAATTCATTTTTTGTTCAACTAGGCCAGTATTTGGAACGTTAATCGAGTGCTGATATATTTCCGGAACACTGACTTATATAACTTCGTTGCACACTTTGTGTATTTGACATGTAACATGTGTTTATGTTTCGTGATTCACGACTTACGTGAGATATACATGCTTAATGGATCTTGACTCATCGTCTTACGATGTGCTGATATTATTATTTTATAGTAATTGAACGAGAAACGAAAATACCATGTAAGAATATACGCTGTTTTTCTTTTGCCCGAGAAAACTGTTTTTAGAATTTTCCTCGAAACAGTTTTCAACTTTTTACAGTTCCAGGGAATACAAATATTACGTGCAAATATTTTGCGTCTAGTCTAGTTGGTCTAATTTATGCAGGTGGTATGAAAACAATGTTGCCAAAAGTGTTCATTAATAGTGTATCTATTAAATATGGAAGAGCTGAATTTTTGAGCGAAGATAGACCAAAGGCTGACGCAGAGGCGGATATTTTGAGCCATTTTAGTTTGCCTGTGTGACAAGTGAGATTCGTTAATATGTGAGAACAAACAACCTTGTTATAACCAGTGCCTCTTGTAGCCAAGAGAACGGTTGACTTGTTCTACAGGATCGATCTGGAGTTCGGTGCGCTACGCCGGAATGACCTCTTGTGGTCGACATGAGAGACACGGAAAAACGAATTCAAATTTATGTACGTACACAAACAAGTGGCCATAAAATACATACGTAGCTTGTACAAAGTATAATAAAACAAAATGTCCCTTACAAATTTATTAATATATTTTCCTTTTACAACGTTTTATGCATGATATACGCGTGTTTGAATTGAAATGAATTTAAGATTATCCTTTAGTAAAACAATTGCTTTGGCCGTTTGGTTCGTGAAAAATAATATCGACTGGAATGAAGATTTTCATTGACCCAATTAGCGAGGTATCCAAGTAACGTTGTTATCACGCGATAAAAGAGCAAGTTATAATGTAATATGAACTGTTAATATAATAATAATAATAATAATAATAATAATAATAGTAATAATAATGGAAGTAGTTGGTGTATGAAAGAGTGAAGCGTTTTGTTGAAATGTGATGTAGCAAAAAGTGAACGCAAACACACTGTCTGTCAACAATGATTTGAATTTGAGCATGTGTTGTTTGTACTTGGTGACGGTGGAAAAGAAAGCTAGCGATGTGTCTTGGCGTTTGAAGCGCAATTTTTTGTACTATCAAATAAATATTGATTTCAGGCTGCGCAAGTATGTTTACCGAAGATAAACTATGTTATTGTTGCGAGTCTGAAGAATGTTGAGCACTCAAGAAGCGTGAGAAGGAAACGTGTTTCATTAACACGTCATTACATGAAGGCTTTGCGGAGAGTACGGTTTCTGGTTTTAATGAAAGAATACTTGAAATAATGCGAAAAAACAGATATTCAAATGAAGGTGAAATCATTTTTTTCAGCGGCGAAGTTTGCACGAGGTGGGAAATGTTAATCAACAGCGGTGGCAGTAGAAATGAATTGAGTTGTAAAAGATGTTGTCGGACGAACGTGAGGCTGAATTTGTTAGGGGCGGAAATGATACGAATGATAAAAAAAGTGTAAAAAGGGGAATAACGATAAATGTCAATGTAATTTGACAATCGTGATAAATCAAGCGAAATTGGAACGTGCTCGACATCTGAGTCTGGCGGAATCTGGCCGCGTCATAACAATCAATATGAATTTCCTATACATTAACCGGGCGATTTAGTTATTCGACATAACGGCGGCATAAAGCGGGATCAAAGGAGGTTATAAAAGAAACTATTGATTTGAGCGATCGCGCAACGACACTGGGGAAGGAATATTCGAAATTATGCATAAGTGTATGGGCGCTACTGATAGTAAAAGTCTGTCGTTTGCGATTCGGTCTGATCTCGGCGGCGGATTGGCGTGCAGAGCTCGCGTGCACTTTCGATGAAAGCCCGATCCCGAGATGATCCCTAGTCTGCCGACAAGTTACGCGCGCGGTTACCAGGGGCAACACGAGCGGAGGTTCGCCAAGTCGGTTTGTAACGTGGTTAGAGGGTCATCAACGCCCGAGATAACGCGAAATACGACTAGCGGCCAGGAAAAGTCGAAGGAAGCGAAAGAAATGGCGCCCATGATAAACGTTATGGTAAAGGGTCGAGATATTCGCGCGAGTCCAATGGACAGCCTGACTGATAAATGTTAATCGATTCTTCCATCATTCCTAAGTACCTCGTTACGTTTTCGTTTTTAAATTTCATTCGCTTCTCCGCTCGCGCTATCGCGCCCTCCTATCCTTTCCAACTGGAACAATTATTTTTATTACTGCGCACCTTTTGCTTCGATCATCCCTTTTATCTCGCGCAAAAGTGCGAATCTTCATTCAATGATCCGATCAATTTGTAATTACGTTTTATAATTATGCCACGGCTTTTCTACATTTGTTCATCAATCTATACGAGAGACGACTTCAATAAGACTCGTGTGGTATCTTTATCAATAGCAGGTAATGATCACTATTATATGGCTCGAGTTTGCTGATCCATGATAGATACACTTGATAATCCTCGCTGCAAGAAAAACCCGTTGAATCGCACGTATTTCACGACCTCCTCCATCAATCGCCGGATGCAAAGCTCAGCGGTTTTAATTAAACGCCGTCTTTCAAGCCGAATGTGAAATTTGAATTAGCAAATGAAGCGATGTCGCGAATAATTAAACTCCGACCAATCGTTGTAATACAATTGTTGGTTCCGGCCAAATATTTGTGGTCGTTCGCAATATCTTCATCCCGCTGCAATTCTGTGGTATACACCTTCGTCCTGGATGGCGTCTTTTCAGATCGCCTGATAACGAGCTGCGTCGCAGTCCGGATTAAAGCTTTCGCGGACGAGCATTCTCCATTATTGCCTTCTTTGCTGGCGACGTTTCCACACAATGTACGGAATAAGAGCCAGACCTCTATGTGAAACGAGATTTCTGCTTTTCTGTATGTGCACCACAGTATCAGCGATATCATCCTAAAGCAACTTGAAAGGAAGCAGCGTTTCCAAATCACCTTACCTTCTGACTCAAATTAACAACCCCCGGTCAATACAACCCGCTCAACTTTCAACCTCACAATTTCCCCCAAACGCTAATCTTTAAGTGCGAATCTTGTTCGCCCAAATTGAAATATTCCAACAAATGGAAAGGAAAAACCCTGAGACTGTACATCCCTCTATTTGCTCGCATCTGCAGATTGCGTTTTCAAATTTCAATGTTTTGTTTCACCTCCGAATGCTCCCACTTCAATATTGAGGTTGGCAATTCCACCAGAGCTACACACAATGCCCGATTTTTGATTTTGTTCGGCAGAACGAAATTTCCTGTGCCACCTATTCCAGTGTCACGCACACACTGCAACAGCACTCTCTCTACCATCGCCCTCACTCGTGCTCCATTAATCTCGTTCTACACGTAGCGTCAACGAGATATCGTTCTTCCGGCGATCCTGTGACAGAGGAAACAGTCGAGGGGCATTTTCGTCTCAGGCGTACGCTCTCGTTGCTCCTTTTTGCAGAATTCCGTGTCACCGAGAGGTCTTCCGTGGTCGCGCCAAATGTTCAAAGACAATCCCAGCTGAAATTGTTCTACTGTAGCTGAACACAATTCGACTGTAGCGTCGCTAAGAGAAGGAAAGAGGAGACGCAAACAGATGGAGCTCTATTCACAACTGTCATGAGAACTTAACTTGTGTGCGTCGTTAATGTTTTAAGCTTTGCAGTTGCAGCAACTATTTCCAATCGGTCTGCCGAGTTTAGTCTATCGTGGGATGCAATTTATCATTGAGCGAGTTAAAAGATTCATGCTCCGTTGCAAAAAAATCTCATTTTATAAAACAAGAAACTTTTACGGCTTCTACGAAATAACTTTACTATATAATAGAATTCACTGCAACAGACAGAGTAATGTAATTCATATTGATTATTGTATGAATCTAACCTATGAATATAATTGTTCGGCAGTAATTTATTGCATCGAAATCATTTATGCTTTAGTTATGTCTGGCTAGATAAACATTTATACATGTGACATATATTTCAATTATATGCTTATCATTGCTGCAGCAAATATGCAATTTACATGCAATTATCTATGCCGGATAAACGTGAATTACATGATATTTTATAAGTACGACTTTTCTATTCTTATATACGTGGCTGATTTCTTTATCAATTTTGTAATCTTTCTTCATTCAATTAAGTCCCTCCGAAAGAGATAAACTCTTAACCTATTTTCATAAAAGTTTTCTTATCGTTCGAATGAATTATTTGGAGTCTAAAAAATAGAATAAGTCCGTCTAAACTGTCTTTGAAGTCTTCTTGATGATGCCGTTGTCGGCCATAGTGGTATATAAATTTCTCTGGCTTTGTGGAATTTCACGCCGTTTTCATTCGGCTGCGCGATTGGCAAAGCCATGAGGAATGCGTGAGGTTAACTTCTCTAAGCGCGCGTTTTAATTGCAAGGGAGAATATGTGTGAAGACAATAGAGCTCTTTATGGCGGGCTTGTTTTCCCTCCGAATGATAAGGTAACGAAAAGCGTGATATGGCGCGCTCTTTTCGTGCATGTGATGGTGTTTTGTCCGCTGCGATGTAATTGTTTCATCAAAAAAGCTCACATATAAGATGCTTTACAGTTTTCTATATAGAACAAAGTTACAAGCAGGCTCTTTCATTTGACAGTATTCATTTAATAACTTGCAGATAATCTGTTATTAGAACTATTATTCAGAGCGAGTTTGTGACTCTCGGTATTACGACCACATAATTCTATCGAATTACACTCTCGCGATATATAGAACTGAATTTGCGCCTACATTCAAATCCATAATGAAACATTGGCAAGGCACTAAAACGGAAAAATGAGCACTCTTTATTCGTGCGATTGGAGTTTGATAAAGCCATTGCAACGAAGCGATTAGTTGAGACAGAAAAGATGTTTTCTACTCGATCAATTCAATAACTCGAAATAACGCGATTAAAAACGAAATTTCTATCTTCGGAGTTGTTGCACAAATGCCAGCGCGAGTAGCAACTATTTTACCCTCGTCTAATGGCCTGTCCATGGTTATCGACTGTTTCCATCTGGAGTCTAAATCCTGCAATCGATTGTTGGCGTATTTTCTCGTGAATATCTCCTCGGTGGATTGGAAGAAGCGGGCTGCACGGATTCCGGGATTGTTTACTGCCCGGCATATTTTGTGAATTGTAGGCCACTGGAGCGCAATTGCGACTTGGCCGAAACGGAAACGAGTCTTGCGGAAATCACAGACGCGCGTGTTATGTGTGGCAGCACTGTTCGTGGCAGTATCGCAGCGTAATCCCCGGACGCTCGTTTGCAGAAGACCATCGATCTATCCGCTCCGCTGGCTAGCTCCGGCTGATTCCGACAGCGTACGTAGTGTAACAGTGAGAGAGCTTCTACACCCAACAGCGTGTGTATCACGATCCTTGTATCCGATATAATCCCGGTTCCCCGTAGGACGCTACCGCGGTTCTCGAGCAAAGGCAGTAATTTGCAGAGTGAAATTTTCTCACGCTCGGGGCAACTGCCGTCTAATTTGAAGTCCGAGTGCGCCCGATCTTCCTCTAAACCTATGACGTCTATACATTTTCGCCGTCGTGCTCGGCTGCATTTACAAAAGAAAACGCCGGAAAACACTGCAAAGAACGACCCAAAGAAGCAAAAAAACCACTCACTCCGATATACGTTCGCTCAAAGTAGTTCATGCGAATCGTTATTTCAATTCGTAAGCCTTCGGCAAAAATCGGATAAATGTGATACGTCTTAACGGCTCTTATTTTTCTCCGATAATCTTTCGACGCGCAATTCCGTTGCACTTTTTAAGTAGTCTAATTTGAAGTACTCCGCGCGTTCCGCTGCCGCCAAAAATACAAAGAATTTGATCATTTGATTTGCACAAGTTAGACTTTTGTGGCTTCCATTCTTTTATATACTTTTCCTTCCTCTGATATTAAATTTATTGGCTTTGGAAATTAATTTCTATGGGATTCGTTGCCGTTCCATGTTATCCGACGAAAAATGCACCGCCGATGAGATTGCAAAAATTTAACTCAAGAATTTTCATTCAGAGTTTCCTAACTATTTCGTATTTCGATCGCGTATAACTTCTTAAAGCATTTTGGGCATCCAATCTGAATTCTTGAAAATGCAGCCGTATTTATAATATTTCTGTTAACAATTCCAAGTAGATTTATCGGCATTTTAGAGAGCCACGCCAAGTCTCTTATTACCTACAAAATGACCAAACTAATTATACCATTATTTATGTTTATACCATTTACTTCAACGATAACGCTTCAATATCAAAATGCAAACTTTTCTCTAAGATCTCAAGTGACAATAATCCTACGGTGCAATTCCCCGATGTTAATTTTAACGCTGCGGTTATGATTGCGGTGTACACAAAATTCAAACAAGAGGTCGTTCATAATATTTAACGGACGTTTATGTCCTGTTGTAATCTCGGAATGAAATCCCGTAAGGGTGGGTTGCGCAGAAGTATGCGATATAATCGTGCCAAAAGGTGTAAAAAGCGGGGGCGCTTTTGTACATGAAAAACGTGCGACGATTTATGACGAAAAAAAAGACCAACTTTAAACAAACGCAACCGCGAATATTTGGTGTTGCGCGGCCGCATGACAAATGAAGCGCTATCGCAACTTAAAATAGATAAGGCAAGCGCCGATGCCCATTTAGATATTGCTGCGCAACGGTTCAAATTTATTGTGCCAATATTCGTTATGCGATTAGCGCCAAGTTGCCTCGGAAATCTGCTTACCAGACTGCTTCGTCAATTGTTTGTCGTTTTCATTTGCGATCGCCTACAGAAAATTTACATCCCGACTTTATACTCATCGCTTGTTCTCTCTCAACCAACCACCAGCATATAACTTTTCAGTCAATACAATTATTATTTTCGTATAGTTTGTTTTAGCGAAAGTTGCTAATCATTTTCTGGAATTAAAATGTTTGAGTTGAAATGTTCAACTTGAGTTGCAAGTCAAGTGAAAACATATTCTCTGTATGATTCCATAAAACATTTTGCGTTATGATATTAAGAGAAAGACTTCGTCAGTTGGCGCACAGCAAATTTGAAAATCCGACCTCGTAGCAAAATGGTTATTCCGAGTGTGCCTTCTGTTGGATGTATAGATCCAGTTGCGCCTCGCAAAATCAGCCGACAGAAGCAGAGATTTGAGCTTGCGACAGTTTTTGAGACAGAGATATCAAATCTCTCTCAGAGAGAGAAAGAAAGAAAGAGAGAGAGAGAGAGAGAGAGAGAGAGAGAGATTGAGACATAGTTTGCAGAAGATGGTGAGATATAGTGATAGTGTTATTTTTCTAGTGATCGATATCTATGTATTGAAGAATATCATTTTTGTTACACATTGTATTATTATTCCTTTGTACTTTTCACATTTCATTAAACTCTTCACACTAAACCTATTGCTCGTTGTCGTTTCCGATTCCATCGTATAC
>JABFQD010000268.1:0-30414 GCA_022817045.1 Psix sp. ZL-2020
AACGAAATATTTAATAATGATATTTGAACTAAAAATTTAGTTTTCAAAACCAAAATGTTATGTTATCAAAACTAAATATCGCCAACCAAACTGTTTTGTTGTATTACCTAATTCTTTTTTCTGAGTGTGATGTAATTATATCGATTATACTCATCAAAAGAATATATAAATTCCAATGCGGATTATCCTAATTTTCCTGCTATTAATTTTTGTCTAATGATAAATGGCGGGCGATTAGCCGCATCAGCCATGCCATAATCAAAACCACCTAAACGATTATTTAAATTTTCTAATATAAATAATCTGAAATTTATATAATGGAGAATCAAATTTAATAAATCATACTGACATAGTCCTTCAAAATGATCATGTATTATATCACATGCAATGTTTTCGAGAACGTAAAAATATTGTAATTCGTTGAAAATACATTCTTCGTTAATGCCAGTATTTGTAACGTTATTACGAGTAATAGCAGTGTCATAATTGATTTTACTCCTCAATATTCTCATTTTCTTTTATACATGAACATAAGTGTTTAAATTTTATTTTGCAAAAATGACAGGGACAATTTGCCGAGGAACTACTTACGAAGCCACACATTTCTTGAATACCGAGGTTATCACCAATAGTTATGTACAGATTGCATAAATTTCGACATTATCAGATGTTGTATAAATTGGACAATTTTATACATTTTTCAATTCTTTTAATAGATATAAAACGGTATTTCCATTACCGTGTTCGTGCCTATCATTTGTTTTGAAAATTAATGTCATAAAAATATGATTTAGTTTTACTTTATTTCAGGGGGCAAACAGCCTATTGTAAAATGAATCACTCCTATTTTATATTTATTAATGTCAGAGCTAAAGAATTATTTACTCCAAAATTATCATAATAAATTATTAATGGTAAAACAATTTTATTTGGAATTTTTTTCCAGATTTTTGAACGTTCTGGTTTGTATGATATTAGAAATTTTATGATTTTCTTGAAATGAATTTTCTGTATATTGTAATATTTTATGCCAAAAATTTGGAATATTAATAAACATTCCAGTACTTTTGTAATAAAAATAAATTGACTAGTTGCACAACATGGAACGATTTAGATATTTTAACAATCCGGTAATTTTTCTTTTGAAATTGTTTGGTTTGGGCTTTCTGTTTTGGGAGGTACGTAATAAATACCCCGTATTTCATTCGGAAATAATATAATTATTTGATTAGCTATACATTCAAAGTCATGATTTTTTATACGAATTCTAGAAATAATAATATATTATAGAATATAATGATGTATAAAACTACAAAAAATGTAAAATTACATGTATAGTTACAGGAATACAGTAAAACCCTTTATTTAACTCAATTCATTATTGGAATACTCTTTAATATTAAAATCAATTGTTTAATTGAATAACATATGTTTTAAAATCCAATACAATATATATAAAATTTTTTTTTACTGCATTTGTATCAAATTTCAAATTGAATAAAAAACTTTGATAAAATACATTTTATTCTATTGCAAAACTATTACTTATTCTATTATTCAAACTTACTGGAAATTTTAATTGTAATTTTTGTTCTTTAAAGAATGAATAATTACATTAACCAAATTTTGACGATATGTTGAACGTTGAAAGTTTTGTTCTTTTGGTAATTGCAAAAAGAATCCTGCCATCAAATAACAAATCGTTTGAATTCTATTTCCACAATACCGTTTTTAAAATGTCGATAAAATCAGTTTTGCTTCCTTTAGACAACTTTGGTAAAACTTCGATCTCATGATTTTCCTCAGTTAATGAATCATCAGTCAGTTATTCTACGGAACATTCTTCATCTAAATTTTCGATTGAATTCTATAATTAGGTGTTATAAAAGTAGATAAAATGTATAAAATTATACAAAAGAAAACAAAAATAAATTAAAGCATAGAAATAATCAAATTTTTAGATAATATTGTTACTGATATATGATGTAACGATAAAAAAATCGAAGTCGCATACTAAAACGGTCTTATTCGTTTGATTGTAAATAAAAGTAGTACTGATTAAGATAAGTCACATATAACAAGTTTCTGGCGTACAAATTCCTCAACGCAACAGCAACTTTTCCACGAAGACAATCACGAATTCTTTGAGGTGAATAATTCATTGAAACGGAATATCGTCTCTATGTCTACACTGGCTGGATAGATGCGATCGGAAAGTAAATACTACCAGTAACTTTCGTAACGAACTTTACACACTGGTCGTAGTGTAACTCACAAATATGTATCTTTCTGAGAGATTTTAAATATTTTAGTGATATTGTCCCCTACATATTTCTTATTTTAAACATGAGAAAATTGGAAGAATAATGCAAACCTATTTTCTTTAGATAAGCTGGTGAGCGCAGACGTGTACAGAATAATGATACCGATCGGGAAGGAATAGACGATGACGACGACAACGACGAAGCTCAAGGATAATCCAGCATACGAGGTTATTAGCGAAAAAAATAGTCTAATAGAGTTAAAACGTATGGAGGTAAGATCGTAATAAAACTGCATACCCCGAACAATTTCAAAATTCTAGAAAGTGCGCTAAAAAATACTATGATCGGTATACAACGTAAAATATCCAAAGATTATAATGCGAAAAATTATATTAAGATATCTTGCGAAACCAAGAATTTCGAACTCGGTGTCACATGCATGTCTTTTCACGAAAAAAAGAGGGCACCACCGTGGATCACGTGGGTACTACTTCAACAGCAACGGTCTTCCACTAATAATCAGAAAACATTCTTCTAGAATCCGTCGAAACTGTACACCCCTCAAATGGTACGATCGTCAATTTCAAAGTGAAATGTATCAATTTTACGGACATTACTGCGTTTTGTTCTTACACGTTAGATCTTCTGTTCTTGGCCTCGATTTATTCAATGGATGTGTTAAGTGCTACTGTAAAATATTCATATCCCTCAATTTAAATAACCTGTCGTAAATCTGATGTTTACAAAATTGTAAGTTTGTGTTTCATCATCATATTTTAATGAAATAAATAATTTGTAACGTATTTTATTTTTCTCATCCCTAATTTATTTTCTCTTGAAATGTCGTCATTGGTTCAAGTCTAAAGTTGACTCAAACTTCAAGACTGTTTTGGACAAATAAAAAAGCGAAGTTAACTGAGCTTCATGACTGATGGTAACGAGTCTGATTACAGCAAATTAATTGTTTTCCCACATATTCCGCGTCTACCGAGCGTTTCCTCGCGCGCCCTCGTTTACCTCGCATTCCGGCGGGGAGGCGGACATATGTTTGTTTTGCCAGAGTGCCCCTTTGCCACACCTATTATTGAGTATCGAGTTTAAAAACGAAATAGCCACAACGATGCTGCGTTCTCATTTATTTGTCGTCCAAAATGATACGATGTTCCATCTAGTGTATAACGAGTTTTATAGTTATATATATTCCAAAATTAAAATAAAACCGACGATAAACCTTATGAAAACTGTCACGAGACAGCTTTTTCAAACATTGGGATGAATCAGACCGATCTTTTGGGAGTAAGGTCTAACGATAGCGTGGTTTTCGTATCTTCCACCGGAAAATTCGCATTTTGTGCGGGTGTTTGTTTTTACAGAAATATTTATATGAGGCTCTTGTTTTGACAAGAGCGCGAATTTCACGCTCTGGTCCCGATCAGGGACAAGAAAAAAGTACTGTGTAGTTTTTGTGAAAAATCTTTGTTTTCATATAACGCGTTGCTAGTGTACCTGAAGTGCTCGGTCGCAAAAATGGACACCTTTGGGGGCGAACCGGTCACCGTAGAGACTGTCGTTGATTAATTTAAAAAGCGGTTTGGTTTTCTATTATTTTTCTTTTTTATTTGTTTTTTATAAATTTAAATTAAGTATTTTTTTAATAATCGCTGAAAGTGATCGCGAGTCGTGCTTCAATCAAAGGCTTTTGGCAATTAGATTAATTCTATATCAAAATAATTTAGGCTATCTATGAGAACAATTTTTTTCGCAAATGTCATCTGAATAATTTTTGTGCCACACAAAATCAACGACGACTTTCCACGGAGCGTCTTCAAGATATGTCGGAGAACGAATTGAGCGTCGTAACTTTTCGCAGTGTGCACAATGCACACAATACGCGTGAGAGCTGTGTTCGGCCTGAGCACGTCATCAGTAAGCTGCTTAACAGGATTAGCCTTAAAAACATGTTCGTGAACGCCGCACGCTTTTTTTTTGGAAAAGCGAAATAAGCTAATGCGAGGTCACTTATTTCTAAACAATCCGGTGATGCGATTATCTATTCTCAATATTGACAAAACACGATTATATTTATGTTCTAAAATGTCCTCTGTGTCGATAACTTCATTTGCTCGTTTAAACGCTGAAAACGGTCAGTAAAAATTAGTCTTAGAATATTGCGTTTATTCAGAAATATGATTTTTGTATTTACAGCTTCAGTTTAACTGTTTTTCCTAATAAGAAAGTGAAATTTGTAATTAACAACGACTTAAACGTGTTTAATTTACATTATTATACATTCATGATTTTTTGCGCGAGTAGTTTATATGAAGAATAAAAATGATAAAATAATTCGTTTACATACTTCCTCCGCCAGTCGTCATAAACTCGGCGTCCAAACTATTGTCGAGACTATATAATGCGGCAGCAAATTAAAATTAAATTGTGAAGTTGTGATTCTTTTATCGAAAATGTATGTCGCCAAAATTTTGAACTTACCTTTTTCATTTTTAAAACACACATAAACTCTGCACAATACACTATCGTAGTCCAACGATCTGCTACGTAACTCGTCAGTGGTAAACGCTTTCAGATGTAATTCCCAAAAACATGATCTTTTATATGCGTAAAAAATTTCCTGAAGTGACATATTGCATATGGAGTGTAGGGAGTACTTTGGCGAGATAGACAGACATCTGCCCCCTCCAGAGTACGCGGGGTCGCGGGAGAACATCTTGCGATCAATCTCGCGATACTGTTGGACGCGGGGTACTCGGAGACACGGGTGAACGTCTCGCGACCGGTCTTGCGGTACCGGTGAAAGTTTGGGCACGTAGGGGCGCTGGAACTGGGAGATGTTTTGCGAACACACTTTAACGATAATATTAATAATAATGATGATCTTACAAAAATATCTCACCTAGCAACGCTCGTTGAGGGTTTTGACGACGCTGACGGGGTCGTCATCGAAGCTATCTATATAGGCAACCCCGCACTCGCAACACAACGTAGGGCATTTGAAAATGAACAGTTATTTCTGGCGAAAATCACATGAAAATGTACATGTGTCCCTGACCGGTAACAGTGCGTGGAAATTAGTCAGGGATGAAACTAGTCACGTAAAATTCTAGGATGAAAGTCAAACAACGAGTAAAATCGATTTAAATGTATTGTAACGTCCCGTACTGAGGGAATGCTGTTATTACTTTGGTCGAGTGTGTCGTAGATAAATAAATAAAATAATGATTTTAAGATTGATAGCTCGTGTTTATTCGAGCGACTGAACCCGCACAGTGAATTCGGAGAATAATGTAAGTTACTTTAATTGAAATACCAGAATAAGGAAACAAGATTCGATAAGTTTACTTCGCGTTGTTTGTCGAAGAAGTAAGCCCCGTCTTTAGATAAGAGGGGATATTTGAATTCTTTAAATAAATGCTCTTGTGATAACTTGTAAAGTGCCGCAAGACGCAAAGTCAAGCATACGCGTCCGTTGCCGTGCAAGTTCAAAGACGCGGAATTAGCGCTGCACTTTCCGAGATTCAATAGATCGTTCAATTTGACTAAAAGTGTCTATCATCGTAAAATATGAACGATCAATCGAACGATCGGAGAGTAATGAACTTATAAATTAGTTTAAGTGAAAGCCAACATTTAAGGAATATTTGGAACGCCCGATTATTTCGGACTATAGAGCTCCTCACTCTCTATGGGAGCGTGGAGCCCGTGCTCAGAAATGTCGAGGAACGTGTGCTTGCCTTTGAGTTTTCTCCCTTTCTTTTATAAATTCTACTCAATGTCAGAGTGTAATGTCGCAGGGTTCGGTCCTCGTGAATCTTATGTTATATAATCTTTCAGAGTAATATTAAGCTATATAATAAAGTATCGCTGGGGGCATCTTCAGCCACCGCCCCCAGGGTGCGTCTCTCGGTGGTAGTGGTTCCTCCGATGGTGGCGTAGTGGCATCTGGGTTACAAGCAGGTAGAGTGGGTGGTTCCCTTAGTGCCTTTTGTCAATTCAGAAATCCGACATAGAGTCAGTGTATGTTCAGTACACTGTGTTGGTGCACCTGACAACATGGTTACAGCAGTTATGTGTTCAAGTTGATAATTATTTATTATTACTAGATAAAATATGTCAATTTCTTGCAGATTCGTAAGTAATATTAACGCGGTTTTAATGTCGACCGGGCGAATAGCAGTTTTCGCAATAATTTCAGTATAACTTAAATCTTGCGTGGAATGTTTAGAATGTTGGGCATATTAGTTTCACTGCCTCCTAATGAGGGCTTTAGCGACGTTTAATTTATTTACCATGATCGAGGAGTTAGATCGGGGTAGGGAAACTTGGATTGTTCGTGGGAGGCGTCCGTGGGTGGCGCTGAAGTTTTTATTTAGAGCAGGCTTTATTGATGGCACTGGAGGGGGTTCGTTATTGGGGGAAGGTGATTCAATATCTTGAACTTCCTGATTTACTTTGCGACCTGCTAAATACATAAGTAGAGTGGTTATAGAATCCCAAAAAGCACCTACGAGAGCCACAGAAACTGCATAAGCTGAGTGGAGTGCGGAAGTATGAACTATTGTGTCTATGATGTACTTTATGAGTCTGGCTGCAAAGTATAGCCCAATGATGCCAGAGGTAGTGGTTCCGAAACCATAGAACTATCCCCACATCCTTTCCTAAGTCGATTCAAGGAATTCTTCATCAAGGAACCTTTCAAGTTGAATGCCTTGGCCGTTAGCGTCGCGTCCCGTAGTATCACAGGTTATGTAATTGATTACGGCAGCTTTTTCACTCGGTTGCATTATATAGTCGTGTAGACATTGTAAATCGTCGCTGGTGTAAATGTCCGATTTGGCCAAGTTACTGGGACTATTATATTTCCACGTGCTATTTGAGTCGGGTTTAATTATAGTGGGTACTATCATTTCGCTGGGCTTCGGTGTTAGCTTATACCATTTACCATTGATATAAAATGTGGGCAGGTTATTTCCGTTACACGTTTTCTCAGGATGCACGTCATTAGCACCCTTGAGCATCGGTATCTCTTGGTCGCAGCGCTCAGTGGGAGCTAAAGAGATTTCAACTGCGATGCATTTTATGATGTGTATAGTTTCTCCAGCTATGACAGCTAAATACCCTTCGCTTTTTATGTATGTGACAGCAAACTGTTCGGGGGTTGGGGAGGCCTGATTTAAGAAGTTCGTTAGAACTTTCCTTTCGAGTTCGCAGCGCTTTGTAAATACGTCGTTATATAAAGCTTCCAATTCGGTTTTCATGTGTTTCTCGAAGTATACAAATTAGATGTTCACATAATTAAATAATTCTAAATCGCCCGTGGGTATTGGCACATGTTAATTAAAGAATGTCCCTTTTTGTCCACTAAGTATGAACAATTTGGGGTGTTCTGTGTTATACAGTTTGAATCCACAGACCGCATGTACCGCCAGGGTAGTTAGGGCAAACGTCACTTCGTTGGTTGTGATGGTGACAACCGCCGAAGGATTTAGTTCGGATTCTAATTTAGTTCCTGGTCCTTCATATAGTACGGTGTATTCATCATAATGACACGAATTAACCGGTTGTGGTGCCCATAACATAATGCTTCCGTTAAAATCGGTGCAGTGTCTCTGCACCGATTCAAGCCTCGTAGTCCATGAGGGTAACGTTCATTTCTGTCAAAATTATAACATCCTCCCAGGATCCGAGAGGACCGGAATATTACACTCCGTCGTAGGACCCATCTCTGTTTACGTCTCCTCCCAAGGTTGCAGTGTAGTAAGACGTCGAATTTCGTGGTATAGAATTCATACTTCGCGAGCCTACTACCAATTTCCCTGTCGTTTGCATGGTTTCGCACTCTTCTAGAGATTTGTTTTGTGTACGTGGCCAGTCTATTATGGACGCTCTATATATATATATATATATTATTTTTTTTTATTTATATATATATATATAAGTAGTGTAGAGAGTACTCTGGCGAGACAGACAAACTATCCCCTCCAGAGTGTCTCCTTCAGCCGGTCAACGCGGGGTATGTGGGGACGCGGGGAATGCGGGGACGCGGAGGGACGACTCACGAGCAATCTCGCGGTACCGGTGGGTGCGGGGAGTGCGGATGCGCGCGGGGATAAAAAATAATTATCCTTATATTAAATAAACTCATTACACCCGAGGGTCGAACACGATTCTTTACGAATAAGGCGCGATTTTTTCCTTAAACTTACTTACACGCGTTAGGAGGGCAAGACCTCCTTCCAAGCGATGACGATCTGCTGGTCCGATGCAGGCTCAACCCTGCTGTCGAGGTAGACGATACTACACTCGACACACTTATTAAATTTTCTGAAGCGCAGTAACTAATCCACGCAAAAAACGCACGAATAAACGAGTGCGTCGTCCGGGGATGCTAATATATGAAAATCCGAAAGTTTATTGTAACATTTTGACACGAAAATGTGTTCAAAATAGCAAGGGCCGGTACCGCACACAAAGCGACCTTCTGGAGTCACTAGGATCGCAGCCTCTGCTTGTCGCGCACAGAGAAACCTCGTGCGGTCCATATTCGCGCTCGAGAAAGACTTAATTAGTTTGCAAGACACAAAAGATTCGTGAGACAAAAGCAGCGAATGTAATTGTATCCAATCTTGAAAAATATTATATTACTTTACATCAACATTCTACTAGCTACCGTTTTTGCTGATCGTACCCATGTCGAGATAACAGGTAATGAGATAAGCGTCAGCGAGATCATACTCTGCACGTGAAATGCATTTTATATTTACAATACATTAATTCGAATTGATTCAATACTTATAAGAATTCAGTAAAATACCCCAACGAATAAAATGGAAGAAAAAACTTATTTCTGCATGTTTTATTATAATTAATTATGATTATTATTATCAACACAAATTATTTGTTACTTATATTAATTTAATTTTTAATACTTATGAGCATACGGAAAAACACTCGAAGTAAGAAGAATAACTTTTGAGTTTAATTATAATAATAATATTGATAATAATAATAATAATAAAAATAATAATAAATAATTTATTGAATAATAAAAAAAGGAAATAAAAATTCGTCGGGATAACTAGAGCTAATTAACGTGGTTGTAAAACCATCTAAAATCATAGCATAATGTTCAAACAATGATTTAAATGTATTACAGA
Source organism: Psix sp. ZL-2020 (assembly GCA_022817045.1). Lineage (NCBI taxonomy): Eukaryota > Metazoa > Arthropoda > Insecta > Hymenoptera > Scelionidae > Psix > Psix sp. ZL-2020. Next base: position 9,437 of record JABFQD010000268.1, read on the forward strand.
TATTGCCTATTCGCCATTTTGTCGGCACTGACTTTTTTCAATTCTATCGAATAATTGTGTTTTTGAAAGTATTAAACGTTTGTAAATATATGTATAAGAGCTCGTTAATGCTGGAAAACAGATTCCTATTAATTGCAAATGTATATTAACAATTAATTGTTAATAATAATAGTTAATTTATTCAACAATAAAAAAAGATAATAAAAATATGTCCAAATAATAAGAACGAGTTGAAAAGGTTTTAAAAACATCGTAAATATTTGCTATAAAATTCATAAATTGAATACATATGATTCAAATGTATTAGATATTCCCCATCCGCCATTTTGTCGGCATCGGGATTTTTCCAGATATATCTATACATCGTATTTTAAAATTGACGAACAGTTATTAATATAGCGCAGGTGTGTGTCATGTTCATTAGCGTGTTGTCATGTCCAGCAATTTCGGCGATGACATTATTTATATAAATCTGCAAAACGTGGTTCCCAGCGTCCACTGGAGAACTCGCACGTTCCGTCCGATGAGCAAGTTGCATTTTCTTGGCGTTTTGTGCTTGTAGCCGCAGATCCCAAGCTTCGCCTGGGACCGCGTCAGCAGAATCGCCGAAAATCATGCGACGCTGATCTTCGGATTTCACCTGATGTCGTTGGTTCTCACGCTTAGAACCAATTTAGGAATTATAAATATGAGTCGCTTTCGGGCGAAGCAGGAGATTGTCACCGCGAATCTTACCGAGGTACCACCGACTCGCGTATTGCACCACGTAGCCGGAACATAACCGAATTCATTCCATATCAATATTGTATCGATGCCTGGTGCCATAATAAACTCTATATCCGCAATTTCCACGCGTTTATTGCCGTGTGGTCAACAACCCGCACGCGAACCTCCACCACGACTATTCTCCAATCGTGGACGTTACAGTGTTGTTCATGTTAATGAAGACATTTATACCAATCTGTAATTTACGTTAACAATAATTAATTTATTAAATAATAAAAAATAATAAAAATTTATGGGGACTATAGAAATAGTTTGATAAGGTTGTAAAAACTGCGCGAATACACGAAATAACGTATCTGTTTATACTATACTATAATAAGCTAACCATTTATTTATATAAAAAAATCTAATTTTTATCATTATTGGGATGATGTGATTAAAATGATGTTATTAAGTGTGTATTTGTTTTCATTTTATTTAGAATAAGTATTAGTATTTACTATATAATTTTAATATTTTATTCGTTACATTTAAGTAGTATAACGAGATAATTTTTAATCGTATGTTTTACTACATTATTTTAAAATATCCTGAACACGCAGATTTGTGTATCAAGTCGTCTCTAGCTGTAAGCAAAGTATTTGCAAGATTGTAAAACTTGGGATAGATGCAAACATATCATATTTAATTAAAACATATTAAATAGAAGATTTCCAAAAATGATTCATTGTTCATAACGCTATTACAGGCGGAGCATTGTCAAAATGTCTCTCGTTAAAAGCCTGCGCGTGTGTTTGCGAAATGTATTAAACTTTGTGCTACACACAAAATGAAAACTTGAAATGAAAACTTGCTTAAACGTAGGTTCAAATATTTTATAAAAAACTTAACATTCCGCGATTTAGCACTGTGTTATAGAAAGGGTTTTTTTGAAACAAAGATATCAATCGTGATTGTGTGTTATGAGATAAAACGGCGTGGTGATGAGAACGTTTACGTGGTCAAAGACATTCTAGAGGAATGCAGATGAAATTATGAAAAGGATAAATGTAAGTATTTTATTTGTTACATAATTTAACAATTAACTGATTCGTTTTTTCTAAAATCAATCTTTATTTTCTGTAGTGTTGGAAGTTTCATTCGGAAACGGTTGGACCGACGTCTTCGAACAAATAGTGATCGACGAAAGATCGACAGGTAATAAAATTTTATATTTTTTTGTCACTTTATTAACTCGACAAGGTAATTTGCATGATGATAAAAAAGGTATTAGATTATTTTACATAAGTAAACATGAGTTTTTAAAATTTTAATAATATCGGTAAGTCAGATAACTTTTATATCGAAAATATCTTTGCGAACAAATTATTCTCGTTTCTAACGTAATAAATTTTTACAGATTACAATAATCCTGTACCGGGAACATCCGGGGCATTTAAGCAGGGCCAAGATGACAGTTGTGTTGGTAAGTCAGATTTTAACAAATATAATTAAACGTTTTTGACTAAATAGTTAGGTCAAATTAACACAATTATTTAACTCCGCGAAGGTAAAAGACATTCAATATGAATTTGTCATAGACATAAATAATACAAAATCTTTTTAAATGTATAAACGAATCAATCGTTTTTAGTGAGTATAATTGATATACGATAGATGATACTTTTTTTATTTTTCAGATTCTGCTAGCGAGCATGACGAACAAGTACAGATCAACCAGAATGAAACAGACAGTTCAAGTGAGATTATAACATTGTACACGTTTTAAAATACTTAATAACCCGTATTGTACAATAAACTGATTTCATTTGTTTAATTGTAGGCGAAAGCAGTAGTGACGAAGACGAATCAGATATCACGAGTTTTCGTCGTAGAAACCCTGTGACGCAACAACAACTTTTCTCTGATGAAAATCAGGAATTTCTTGAGACAAACCGTCCATTGGAACGGAATATCGCCTCTATGTCTACACTGGCTGGATACATGCGCTCTGAAAGTAAGCATTGTCATTGAACCCTTGTGATTAACTTCACACTCTGTTCGCGTTTTAACTTACAAATACATATCTTTTCTAGGGGGTTTTGAGTATTTTACTGATATCGTGCCCTACATTTTTCTTATCTTAAACATGCGTACAACGGAAGAATAATACGAAAACATTTTCTCCAGATCAAGAGGGCGCCGGTCGCAGGAAAGTACACGACAACGATAAAGAGCAGGAAGGAGCGGATGACGACGACGACGACAGCGAGGACAAGGATCATCCATCGTACGAGGTATACGATACCTCGTACGAGAAAAAAAAATATATGTAGCGAGAAAAAAAAATATAAAAATTTTTAGACTTACGGTGGTGAAATCGTTATACAATTGAAACCTCCAAAGAATCGTGAAAGGTTAGAAACCACTTTACACAACGCTATGATTAGCATACATCGTAAATTATCAAATGATTATAATGCTAATGATTATATAGGGATAACTTGTGAAAGTAAAAATTTTGAACTCGGTGCCACGTGGATGTCTTTCCACCCTCTGTGCGACTTCAAGGCTACTGACATAGTAATCTTGACATTTTATACTACAACGATCTAGAACATTACGAGCCTATTCTAAATAAACTGGCTGCTAGTGGTCTTGGGAATTATTGTCTTTGTGTAATACGGCTTATAAAAAATCAAACACACATAGATGTTCGAACGCTTGCAAGCATTGTAAAAATAGCCCTCCGTGTACGTCGTCAGATATTATATATTGTAATTTCTGCAACCGTTCGTTTTTTGGGAAAAATTGTTACGAGAATCATCTACGAATAGGCTCGTACAATGTTTCTGGATCTGTCAAAAACACTGTGTGTTCCGAGATTCATTTATGCAAAAACTGTTTTAAGCGTCTCGAAGCAAGTAAGACTCATGTTTGTGGTAAAAATATGTGTTCGTATTGCCAGAAAAATTTACCATATGGACACATGTGTCACATACAACTCTTAAAACTACAGACTGGTAAAGAAAAATTTCTTTTAGACTTTTACGATTTTTAATCGCGACAAGATACACTTGTGAAAGGTCTTGAACAAACATACGAGCATGTACCAAATTTATGTGTCTTGCAACAAAGTTGTTTCGTTTGTTGCAGTAATGATAATTTGTCAAATCTTTGCCACATGTGTGGGGTGCGCGAGCAGGTTTTTAAAACCGATCCCGTAAAACAATTCATCGAATACGTCATAAGAATAGATATCAATTCGGTTTTCACTAAAATTATCTGTATCGCTCACAATGCTAAAGCATATGATTTGCAATTCATACTAAAACATATTGTCGAAAAAAACAAAATTAAACCGGATCTGATTTTAAACGGGACAAAAGTTATACGAATGTCATGCGGTAAGACGATTTTCATAGATAGCTTGAACTATTTGCAGATGGGTTTGAACAAACTCCCAAAAACTTTTGATATACCAGGGTGTAAAGGGTATTTTCGACACCTCTTTAATACCCTCGATAACCAGAATTATGTAGGCTCCTTACCGGATAAAAAATATTATTCGCCGGACACCATGAGCCCTGGTGATCGTGAAAGATTCATAGATTGGCACGATTCGTTACAAAAAGAAAATTATGTTTTCAATTTTTCGGAAGAAATTGTCAAATATTGTAAATCCGATGTAACAATTTTGAGGCGCGCTTGTACCAAATTTAGACAGATTTTTATGGAAACCGGTGGCGTGTGCCCTTTTACAGAATGTTGCATGATCGCTAGTGCCTGCAATAGAATTTATAGAAAAATTTTTTTAAAACCAGACACTATAGAAATCATCCCTCGAAATGGGTATCGCATAGCTGACAACCAGTCACCAAAAGCGATTAAATGGTTATCTTTGGTCGAAAAGGAAAAAGATATTAAAATCGTTCATGCAGGCAGAGGTCGTGAGATACGTCTCTCGGTAGGTTACCTTGTCGACGGTTATTACGAAGATTCTGAACGGGGTATGAAAAGTGTTTTTCAATTTTACGGTTGCTATTTTCACTCTTGTATAAAGTGTTTTCCGGAGAACAGAGATCGTCGCGACAATAGGGGGGAAACACTGGATTACAAGTACGAACGGACTCTCGCTATTGTGAGCAGAATAAGACACGCGGGGTATGACCTGGTAGAAATGTGGGAGTGCAGCTTCGACGTATATTTAGCGATGCATGCAGACGCTGATGCCTATTTATCTAACAACCCTATATTGTCTCGCGTCTTGAACCCGCGCGACGCTTTATACGGTGGACGTACCGGCTACATAGCAACTTTGTACGAAGTCACGGGGCAAGAAAAAATAAAGTATGTAGATGTTTGCTCGCTCTACCCCTGGGTATGTAAGTACCGAAAAAACCCTTTAAGTCATCCGCAGGTCTATGTAGGAGACGATTGCAAGGATTTGATAGATAATAATAACGATATTTTTCGAGTAGATTTGTTATAATGTCGTGTTTTACCACCAAGAAATTTATTTCACCCTGTTTTACCAACAAGATTCGGTGATCGCCTCTTATTTGCACTTTGTCACTCTTGCGTAGAACAGAGAAACAGCAACGCTTGTGGGCACGATCATTTGGAAGATAGATATTTTGACGGGGTTTGGGTTTCCGATGAGGTACAGTACGCGGTGCAAAAAGATTATGAAATCTTACAAGCTTTCGAGATCTGGCAGTATAAAACAGTAAAATACCTCGGTAGGGTATCGAGTGGTCTCTTCTCGGAGTATATAGATACATTTTTAAAAATAAAGCAAGAAGCCAGCGGATGGCCCCAAAGCGTTCACAACGATGAAGAGAAAGACAATTATATACAAGACTATTTCGCTCACGAGACAGTGTTGTTAGATAGAAACAAAATTGTCAAAAATCCGGGACTGCGAGACGGAAATCGTGCGCGACCATGGAAGTCTTATAAGTTTGTTAACGGACCCCTCAAAAGAAATTTGCGGAGTATTTCCGGTAAATGAAGACGTTTTGTATGTTTCATACAAAACTACGTTTGCCGCAATAGAACCATCAGCTATAACAAATGTTGTACTCGCCGCGTATACAAAAGCTCACGCTCGTCTGAAGCTGTACTCCTACTTGGAAAAATGATAAAAGCGTGTGCTCTATTATGATACAGATTCCATTATCTTTATTAGCAAACCTGGGGAATATGAACCGGCAACAGGTAACTTTCTGGGAGATATGACAAACGAGTTGGAATGTTACGGTGAGGGTGCATTTATATCTGCCTTTGCCTGCAATGGGCCATAATTTTATGCATATCAGGTACAAAAAACAGATGGGGGTGTAGAAGAGGTGTGTAAGATGAAAGGGTTAAGAATCACCAATGAGAAGAAAACTTTCATTAACTACACCGCTGTCAGAGCTTTCGCGCAGAGGGAAGTGGTATACCCTATAAGCCTAGAATTCGAATCGATACGTCGGAGACCTTTCCACATAGTCGTTATGTGCAAAGAAAAAAAATCTGTCCACACTGTTTTACTGAAAAAACGACAGGGCGTGAGTTATTATACGTTACCGTTTGGTTTTAAATAGAAAGAATAATTTTTTTCTTTGCAGTGTGAAGTTCCATCGTTGACCCAGTTATGTTGGGTAACTCTTTTGAACAACACGATGTGGCTTTCGAAAGCGCTCGACGCTAATAACGGTATATTGCGACGGTTAGCGATTTCTGAAAAAAGACAATTTTATTTTCGAGATGAGCATTGCTTTAACCAGATGCATTTTGAATCGGATAACCTCGATTTTGTGCTTCGGAGATTAGAAAGTTCTGAAGATATATACGATTTCAGCACCAGTATAAATATTCGAATAATAGTTGTTGTATACTTCATTTTTTGATAATTGCTTCATAGTTTATTATATGTAGTGTATTGAATATATGTAATGTATAATATATAAAATTATTTCTGTTAAATATACTTGATTCGTACTATTCTTCAATGTTAATACGTCATCAAATTCCAAACTTATGAATAATTTCATAAAAGCCCGTATCTTACGAAATACCTTAAATGTGATACACTTCTACAAGTACAAACTTGATTTCATTTGTGCTTACAATAGCGAAAATTTAAAAAATTATAGAAGGGGTATACTCTTGATTTTAAAAACGGAACTTTCAACAAAACGTGTAACAGTCTTTTCTCAGTAGATAACGATGTCACTCGTAATTAACTTACAAGGCTTTAACGACAACGGTGGTGCCTTTTTACCAAAAGAAATAGCCTTGGTTCGTTTAGACGATAGTTGCGGTACTGGTCATTGGATCGTATCTCCTTCCTTTCGTGCACGTTTGCTCGATGCGAAAACACGATCGCAAAATAGATGGGTTACATACAATCATCACGGGCTTCCATGGACGGACGGTTCGGCTACTCTTCGTGAAATCATTCTAGCGATACGGTCAGCAGTTAAGGTTACCGATTTGGTGTATGTTCGCGGGAGGTGTAAAGCTCTCTACTTGAGAAAAATTAAAAAAAAATACAATTATCGATTTAGAAGAAGATGTTCTGAACCCATCGTTTGATAAAATGCCCGATGTTGAAGAAAAATGTTATTTTCACTGCGTAAGGGATGCTGTTTGTTCCAAAAATTTTGCATGTTCATTGACTAATGTTCTGAAAATCCAGCGCTGGATTCTATAAGGTTCTCAGAAATTACTCGTCATCGAAGATTTTGATGAGGTCGACATTCCTCACCAATGTCACGTGGTATGATCTTGCTCGGTTATCTGCCCGCGAAAAAAGAGCTCGTTAGTCGCGAATAACGAGTCGTCGTATTCGAACGCTAAAATGAATAGCATGTACGAAAATGTGATTGCCGCGAGAGTGTATCCTCTCAACAAGTCGAGGAGTGAATTTGTAATCGTTGGATTGACACAGTTCAATGAGAAATCGTGGAAACCGTGCGTCATTATTTCGGGTCAATTTTGGACAGGTGTTATGCTTAATACACGAGAATGGAGCGAGATAGTAAACGCGATGAGCGAACTCATCGCGAATTTGTCGAAACCCGGCGGCGTTACTCAAGAAATTTACCTCTCGCCACGATGCTATATCTCCATGACTCGGGCATACGATAAAAACTCTATAACCATCAAAAGACACAGCAACAGTGAGTACAAAAATTAAAACAAACTTTTTCTATACTGTGATAAGCAGTCAATTAATTCATATTTTTCTACGGTGTAGTTGATAAATTTTGAAACTCTTTGGATTAATCTGAAATTATTTTTTTTCAGATCACGATTCGAACCATGCTGTTACTCTACAGGAAAACACGTTCAACGGTCTCGATCTTATATCGCATGCTGTTAGCTCGTATATCGAACAACTGTATTGCTACGAGGACTCAATTAATATTTCGTGGGGGGTCGTGAGGGATCTACCTCCTACTGCATCTAGTATAGATTTTAAGGAAGAAATGCTTCATGTAATGTCACGATCTCACCCGTTTTTTGCGCAAAATGAGGTTATATTCAACTTGATTTCTCATGAATTTTATATTTATGTAAAAAGCGGAAAAGATTTAGTGAAAAGTTAATAATAACCCTGAATCAATTGTAAACTGTGTAGTATTAATAAATATGATTTTACAAAACAAAAAAAACGTCAATTATTCATTCTCAAAGAAGCCTGAGGCGATGATTATTCCACCACTGGGTACAGCTGATAATATTTCTCGCTAGATGCCATCTTTGCCACTAAGTATTCAATAAAATAACCTAATATTTTAATATCTCGTCATTTTTCTGTCAGTCGTGGTACAGTTAAGATGCTTAAAAAAGTTTTCAAGAAAAGAGCGGATAGTTTCGCGGTTAACGACGAGGTTGTGTCGTGTTGTGGTTATAATAAAAATTTTGCTTACGCTGATTCACGCTTGTGTAGCGATGGTACTTACAGAAATTGGAGGGTGGACTCTTTATCACCATCTTCAGCACCATCTTGGAAATTTATGAAGAGCGGAACCTTGTCTTGGTGGGGTAGCGAAAGATGCACTCCTTACAGCTGGGTGTATGGTAAATAAATAAGTGATGACTCTATTATTTCGATACCCTTTTCCGTGCATGGTTTGCGGCCCTACTGGTTGCAGAAAAACTTTTTTCGTTAAAAATTTTTTGGAATATTTACCCTACGTTTGTGATACTAAATTTGATCGTGTTATCTTGTATTATGGTGAATGGCAGGCCACGTATACGAGCTTAGGTAAGGATATCGAGTTCAAACAAGGACTCCCTAAAAACTCCGATTATTCTACAGACAGAGATAAAAAGAAATTAATCATAATCGACGATTTAATGCGCGAATCCTCTAATAGTGTGATATGAAAAGTGTGATATCTTTTCACAAAAGGAAGTCATCACTGCAATGTTAGTGTGATTTATATAACTCAAAACCTTTTTCACCAAGGTAACGGCCAGAGGGATATATCCTTAAATACAAATTATATAATTCTTTTCAAAAACCCTCGAGACAGAGCACAAATATAGCATCTCGTGCGTCAAATCTGTCCAGAGAACCCTAAATTTCTACAAGAGATTTATTTTGACGCCACGGTAAAACCACATGGATATCTCTTACTGGATTTAAAACAGTCGACTCCGAAAATGTACGATTTCGAACCTGTATTTTCCCCTTCGACAAATATCATTTTGTTTACGTACCTCGTAAAAAAATATAGAGTAACGAGTACGCTGGAAGCGTTTCAGTATTCTGGATATAATGAAAAGGCAAACATCTGTTGATTCGCGAGCCTTCACCATTCTTCAGGCATTGACGCGTATGACCCCCGGACAACGCAACGCCGTACTACGTAAAACTGATAACAAATTAATAAAGTTTATATGTGAATGTGCTTAGAACGTTTTGAAAGGAAACGTTCCGCTCGATAAAAATCAGAAATTCGAGTTACGAAAACACGCAAACAGTCTGAGAAAACTAGTCAAACCCTGTGACATGTGGGAGGGAAAGAAAAAACTTGTTATTCAATACGGAGGTTGTCTCGCTCCTCTTATCGCGGTACTCAGCAGTGTGTTCTCTAGTTCCGATGCCGTAATCAAATAGTCGAACGACGATGGAGCATGCGAGAAAACTCGTACTCTTACCCCGTAAGAGTGTAGATAAACTAGAGGAGCTTCGTAGAAAAGAATTCGTAGAAGAACGCGCCTCGACGGCGAGATGAGTAAAGTTTTGAATTCAGACAACGACTCGATAACGAGAACGATAACGATGATGCTGAAAAATGGAAAAAATTCGAACAGATTCTACAGCGGTTTTTACGCACGGCTGAGCAGGCTAGGGAAGAGGCTCAAAGGACACATAGACACGGGGAATTGCAAACTATTTCTGATGAGTCTCCTTTGACTGATAAAAACGAACCCCAAATTAAGGATGATGTAATCATTGAGAGCGTACCGCTACGGTATAAAACAAAAGCAAGACTTTTATTGCAGACATTGCATAAATTTGGAAATCATCTTATAACGTGGGATAAAAAGGGTACGATTACGATCCAAAACGAATCCGTGCCGGGTTCGAACATTGTAGACCTCGTAAACGAAGCCATGAGGCATAGAAAAATATCAGATCCTGTTGGTCGCGCTCACTTTGTTCGGTTTCTTCGTGAGATGAACGTACCTCGTGAATGAATTGGTATTTCAGGTTTCTGGGATTCTGGAAGTCATCAGCGTTCACATACTCCTCTTATCAGTCCCCGTAAAATCAAAATCGTATGAATTGTCCCCGTCCGAGGTTCCGCTGAGTCCATATACGAGCGGATCTTCCAGTGAGAACTATCAGAGTGGTGATGAGCTTGCCGTAGGAGATGTTAAACCGGTGATTTGGGAAGAATATAAATTGAAGAAGAAGAAATAATGGATAAACAGTTAAAAGACATATACTATAACCCTGATCATCCCTCTAGTTACGCTGGTAAACGCAAAGTTTTACTCTCTACGCATGAAAAATTCCCAGATGACTCAGTGTCTTCGTGGCTCGAGAAACAGGAAACATACAACAAGCACAAACAGTCTCCGGAGAAGCGAATTTATCGAGCCTATACTGTTAAGAATATCGACGATCTTTGAGAGTGTGATCTTGTCGATTTAAAATTTATCAAAACTTATAACGATGGATTCTCGCATTTATTAACAGTTATCGATGTCTTTGGTAAATACGCCTGGGTTGAGCCTGTTGAAAATAAGTCAAGCCTAGATATTATAAGAGCATTTCGAAATATTTTTAAAAGAAGTTTTCCACGGCTACCGGTCTATCTACAATCTGATAAAGGGAAAGAATTCGTGAACGCATCGTTTCGCGAATTCCTGAAAAAAAATCTATCGTCTTCCGAACAGCTCGTAATCCTGAGATAAAGGCTGGCTTCGTCGAAAGGTTCAATCGTATGTGGCGTTACTTTACGCATACCCGAACTAAAAAGTACATTGATGTTTTACCAAGGCTCAATTAAAGCAATTAAAACAATACCCAGTACGGTGAGTATGGAAAATGCTGAAAAAGTCCGACGGCTATTTGTCGCGCGCGATAACCTACCGGTAAAAAATGGTAAATACAGTTTAGGTAGCCTGGTACGAATTAGTCGGAAAACTGACGTCTTTAGGAAAGGATACGAGACGAAATTCACTGGATTTCACTGGAAATAAGCTGGATGCCTAGCCCTAATTAAAAATGAAGTTCGACCTCTATATAACACTGCCTAGTAACAGTAGCAAGGAATACTATCCGGACAATAAAACAAGAGGCTTCAAAACACGGCTACCTCATGAGATACGTTTGACGGGGGAGTGGGTGGTTGGTTTAAGCGAGATTCAGTTCCCTCAAACATTCTCTCACATACCTACGATGGTGATAAAAATTACGTCGGGATATGGAGCTTCAACGATACTGCGCCTGATGGTGAAAAGTATAACAGCGATCGTGTTTCAATAAATTCGGGAGTTTATAAAGACATGAGAACTCTATTGAAACAGGTGAATAATACCTCTGCTATGAAAGACCATATACTGTTTACACAGGATGATGGTGGTCATATAGTGGCTTCCAGAATTTGCAATTCAACCGAATGTAAGATTACGGAGCATCATTTTTTGTTGTCTCCTATTTTGCTCAAGATCATGGGTTTCGACCAGCCACCGCTCGAGCGGGAATATATGCTGTTTAATTCATCTGGGTTTAAACAATCAAAACATCCTGCATCGTTGTCAAATGTTTTACCCGGTGTAATGTTTGTTTATACGGATATATGTGAATAGCATATATGTGGTGATATACAAGCCCAATTGTTACGGGTCCTACCCGTCGAAACAGACGCTTACGAGTACGGTGTAATGTGTCTACGGACTTTTTCAGCTGTTAAATACGTTCCTATACTTAAAACGGGTTTTCGAAGCATCGAGATAGATATAAGAGATGCACAAGGACAACCTATAGCATTCGATCACGGTACTTTGACAGTAACGCTGCATTTCAAGAGGATCGATTGAATATGTTGCATCAGTACGAAGATTATTATTCGGAGCAGGTAGGTACAGGTAAGTTGAGAATTTTTGTAGGATCTTCGGGTCAAAGAGGTCATGGGATCGGTAGCTTCCTGGGCGGTTTGTTCAGAAGAGCTCAACCTTTTCTCAAAGCTGGTGCTCGTGCGGTAGGTAAGGAAGCGGCACGCGCCGGTGCTCATATCGCTAGCGATTACGTATCCGGAAATATACTTTTTAAAGCGTCTGCGCAACGCAAGCACACTTTAATCAGTCGAAGCAAAACTTAAAAAGAAAAGCACTGTCAAGCATTGATCAAATGATGAGGGGGTCCGGAGTTAAGAGACGGAGATCTGTCAAACGCCTTCATTCGCGTGTGAAACGTCGATCGATAAAGACCGGTATAAAGATCCAAGGGAAAGAGAAGAAAACCACTAAAAAGAAGCCTGTTAATAACCGAAAGAAAACAAAAAGAGTACCGAAAAAAAGACGGCGCATGAAGACATCTTTACCCTTTAGAGGATGGCATTTCTTCATACCCACTCCTGCGAGTGTATGAAGTCGGAGCTTGATCTGTTTACAACTTCTCCGACGCAGACGATTATTGAAAAAGGCATATGGGTGCATTACAAACCGATATCGAGTCTAAACGATGACGCACCACTCGAGTTTGTCGTTCCCGGTCACGGTGATGAGTATCTAGATTTAGCTCATACGATGTCAAGTGTTAAAGTTAAAATGGTTCAGAAGAAGGAGGAGGTAGCAATAGATCCTGGCGCGGGACCCGTTAACAATCTCTTGCACTCGTTATTCAGCCAGGTTGATGTTTATTTGAACCAGAAATTAATCTCATCCCCTAACAACGCATACGCTTACCGCTGTTATATTGATACACTTCTAAATTATTCTTGTTCTGCGAAAAATTCGCATCTGTAGAGTGTGTTATGGTATGCAGATACTGCCGGTCATATGGACTCTGGAGGACAAGATAACGACGGCTTAAAACAGAGACGATCGTTTCTGAAAGACAATAAAACGCTCGATCTAATAGGGCATATCCATTCAAATATATTCAACCACTCAAAACTTTTACTGAACGGAGTGGAAATGCGACTGCGTATGGTTCGTTCACGTGACTCGTTTTGTATGATCGATGCTGCCGATACTGCAGGTTTGCACATTGTCAACGCATCAATTATTGTGAGTCGTGTCAAAATTAGCCCCACAGTCTTACTGGCACTCGAAAAAGCGCTATCGAATACTACTGTGAAATATCCTATGACGCGCGTCGAGGTCAAAGCTGTCGCGATTCATTCAGGTGTACACGGCGAAACACTCGATAACATTATCCTGGGACAACTCCCCAAAAGAAATATCATCGGTTTCGTAGACAATCAGGCATTCAACAGTGCTAAATGGAGAGCATCGAATTATGGAGTTAATTATCTAGCACTCTGCATTGACGGGACTCAGGTACCAGCACGGCCGTTACAACCGGATTTCCAAAACGGGGTTTACGTCGATTCTTACGAGACATTGTTTTCCGGTACAGGAATCCATTTTGTCAACGAGGGCAATTGTGTCGGGAGAAGAGATTATGCCGATGGCTATGCTCTTTATGCGTTTGATCGAACCCCCGATCTCTCAGCCCACCACGGGACTCATTAGAACCTCGTAAGACATGGCAGTATTCGTGTAGAGGTGCGATTCGCCACCGCTGTCACCTCAACGATAAACTGTATAATATACGCCGAACACGATAATATTCTGGAAGTAGACGCAGTCGTCAGATTATTGTTGACTTTGGTGGTTAAACATATAAATCAATACCGGGATAAACACGGTCATAATTACCACGACCATCGATGAATACTCGTCAAATATTATCAGCGATAGAAAATTTACCCGTGAAAACTAAGGGGGTGTACGCGGCTGATCAGATTCCTCAACTTTGGGAGTGCCCTGCTGCACTTGTATTCAACACAGATGACCACACAAAGCCCGGTAGCCAATGGGTCGCAATCTACGTGGATCCCTATAGACATGGATACTACTTCGACAGCTACGGTCTTGCACCAAGGATCAGAAATCATTCTACTAGAATCCGCCGAAACTGTACAGTCCTCGAATGGTACGATCGTCGACTTCAAAATGAAACGTCTCAAATTTGCGAGCATTACTGCGTTTCGTTTTTACACGTTCTTCTGATCTTGGCTTCGATACATTCAATTATATCTTCACCAAAGATTTTTTATCCAACGATAGATATGTTAAACGCTACTATGAAACATATATCTCCCTAAATTCTAATAATCTGTCTAATATTCAATGTTTACAAAATTGGTGTAGTAAGATGTAACATTGTAGTTTATTAAAATATTTTGATAAAATATATAATTTATAATATATTTTCTTTTCCTCGACTTTAATTTAGTTTTCTTGACATGTCGTCATTGCCTCGAGTCTAAAGTTCAGTCATAAGGCAAGAACGTCCTTAACAAATAAACTAGCGAAGACAGTCGGTACTCGTGAATCGGATGGTAACGAGTCTGATTACTATGCAAGAGAACCCGTGTTCAATTCTCGCGTTCGACGAGTTTTTTGAGATTTATTTTTCTTCTCGTTTCCCCCCGCATACCCTGCGTCCATCGGCCGTTTCCCCCGCGTCCCCGCACACCCCGCGTCCACCGGCTGAAGGGTGCACTCTGGAGGGGGCAGTCTGTCTGTCTTGCCAGAGTGCTCCCTACACTACTTATATATATATATATTACAAACAATATCGGAGACTGTCCTCAAAAAAGTTGTTTTTCTGGCCTGTTCTTAAAAAGACCATTACTTTTAAGAAATGAACTAAAAAAGGTATCACCTCAATTCACATATGTTAGTTTTAAATAATGTGCGAATCTAAAACGTGGTTTATTATGTACATCGTAATATTACTACTGTGGATCCTGTTGCAATAAATATGTATGGCTGAACAATTTATCATTTATTTATCTTAATGAATAGAAAAAATCGTTAAATGTATAAAAATGAATCCATAAATACACTGGTCAAAAGAAAAACGCAACACTATAATTAGGTCGAAATTTTACCATTTTTCAAACTATCATATCTTCCGTAATTGTCATTAAAAATAGTTATTTTTTACCAAATTAAAGCTTAAAATCTCCTCTTTGAAAATGTTATGAATAATGTTATGAAAAAATAAGTATACTTAGTGTAAATTACCTGGAAACAAAACAAATTTCAAATAAAATTTTTGTCAACTTTGAACGTGTACACGGAAAAATATTGTCCCCAGAACTCATATTTTTCATGTTGGATTATGAAAATTTAATACTTTTTGAACAAAAATATTAATAAAAACGTAACTGAATAGAAAAGAAACGACTAATAGACTCTAGGCGCGTGAAACTCGGTTCTGTAATTAAAAAACTAAACCACTAACGGATCCTGAGCGCATAAAACTAGATTCTGCGTTTAAGAAAAAACCTCTAACGGACCTTAAGCGGCATTTTCATTTCAAAGAACGAAATAAAAATTTATCAGTTTTCATCGAACAAATCATAAGTCATTAAATTTTGTTAGTTTTGTTAGCGCCACTTGTTATAAACATTAAGAAAAAACATAAATGCGATTACTTTTATTATTGAAAAATCTAAGTCATCGATAAAATGTGAATTAAACTTTTAAATTTCGTAATTATCCCTTAATATATCTTTTTAGAAGAGAAAAAAAGTTAACGCAAAATTTCAATAAATTTTCAAAAAACTTTTCTATTTTATATAAACTGTAACGCGGCAGCGGTCGACGCAGCGGAAAATGCCGACGGCCGCCGGTTGCTGGCATATTATGCGGGGAAAACGGGATTTGGTTGGGCGCCAGGGCATTGAAATGACCACGGAATTGTATAAATTTTTAAAATAGTATAATCCAGGCGAATAGCGTGTTTCAACTCATCGGCAACATAAACACCCTCACAAAAGCGTTCTTCGACGGTCTCGTGACGGCACGACCCTTGACGCATTTCCTCAGCACATGTTTGGCACAGTACAAAGATCAAGCGACCGTTCATGCGCACGGGTAAGAGCGGGTGGAAGAGTCTCGCGGGCGTGAGATAGCGACAGCTGATTAGACCCTCGACCCGTGACACGTCATTATCGCTACCTACGAGTTGTACACATTCTCTACCGAGATAAACGGTCGGATGCGATACAGGCGTTTGCTTTTGACGCCTCAAAACCAAACGCTTTTGGCAGCCTACTCAGCGGCATGTGGAAATAATAAGGGCTATCGATGAAAAGTGTTTTGCAGTAAACATTTTGTTGATTTTTGTACCGTTCATGACAAGCTCTGGTTTGCCGATTTTACGCTTAACGATATCTTTTAATATAAACTGACTGTCGTATGCTTTTGCATTATGCGCGACTCACACAATCTTTGAAAAACCCGTATTCTCTCTAGCAACATAATCAAACTGTTTTAAAGGATCGCTGTCGAAAACAAACTCTCGCACGCTGCACTCGGTGCACCAGAGATCGTCGGAGTTATGTATACAGTTTGTACATACCTTTCGAAAAATGTATAAATTGACAAAGTGTTCGAGCATTTTTGTACCTTTTAAGAAATTTTCCTGACGAGCCTCGAAATCGTAAAATATATATAATATCTTTTCTTTACCGATGTTTTTTTTAATAGGCTGCATAAAGCAGAGGTGATTTGACTGAACTTTTTGAAAACACGTCTTGTATTTAACATAGCCGCAACTATGCGCTTTACCTTTTTCAAGCATTTCAAAGCAGACATTGTACACTCGAATTGAGTCGCAGACTGTGGCTGTGGGCTTTTTACTGTTTTTGTACGATCCCTGGTTTAAATGATTGTCGTAACAAGCCTGATAATTAAACATACGATTACACAGCTTGCAAAACACTGTAAATGTTTTGTTGCAACGCGGCGTTGTACGACACGTAGGACAGATATCGCTGCAGTTATGGTGTGCTCAATTTTTAAAACATTTATGACAGTGGGTGCAGTAATGCCGCGATGCCTCAGCACTTGCCAGATCCAGTACGGGTTCAAAATGACACTACTCGTCGTAATAGATTATGTTTAAGGGGTGCTCGACGGATTCAAAATTTTGAACAGCTCGCGATGAACCGTTGAATAAAGGTTCGACGCCTCTTGCGAGGCCTTGCGCGTCATAAACGATTATAGCGAATCCTTGAAGACTTAGGAAGTTTTGAAATGTGCGCAGATCGTCGATCGTGCAACCCGCACCACGGACGTCTACGCAGGCATCACGCGCTCACTCCAAAGCTTTTTGGCGCTGATAGCTCTTGGCCCTACGAATGCGGTTCCACTCGTCGTGGTGTGGCCCCGTTCTCACATGACCTCTAACAGCATACGCTATCGCTGCAACCAGGGCTCGCGGTAGGCAGAGATTGTCGGTGTTTATTATCGTTAGAACTGACTTTTTGGCGACGTTTACGAGCGTCAGCTGACGAGCCCTCTTACCGCGACCCTGCATACCACGAACAATCGCGCATGAGATTATTAGAGGTTCGTCGATCTCGAAAGAGGTGCTGCTCTGCGCGATCGACTGTATGAGACTCGCAATATCTGAAGGATTAAAATCGCGTATCGGCCTGAACGAGATCCAGACGTTGCCACAGGCAAAGCTCTCGACGCTGCACGTAAGACCTATATAATCACACTCGGCGTGTTTTCCAACGATGCGCCTATGTAGATCGCTCACGCATTTATCGAGCCACGATGTCAAAGACTCGTTAGCATCAGGTTGTTTAAACTTTACAGTAAGGTCGTGACCGTATGTTTTAAACCGGCTATAATATTTTTTGGCCTCACCAACTACAATGATTGAATCAGTTGTATCGTCTGAGGATTTTCGTCGTCCAGTGCCCATCTGAGCCGCATCTGTGGAAAATAATTTTTATTACACGTCTTGTATATAACCGTGCAGAACTAAAAGTTACACAAAATTGCGGTTTTTTAACTATCACTGAAAAACTTGGGCATTGAAATATACCTTTGCTCACAACATCGGAAACGCCCTGACAATGATCATCGCAGTTTTCGGTCGTATTCTCGTCGCCACTCTCGTTTAACACGTCAGTTTCTAATTCCAGGGTGGCCGTATCTACAGTGTCGTAACCTTGTATGCTGTTACTAACCCCTGATGGTTGAAGGTTATCTAAATCTACATTCTCGAATAAGATCTCATTGCCATCGGCAAAAAAACTTTCATAGTCTAAAACAGAGCAGTTTACATTAGTAAATCGTCATACATGATTTACTGTGTTTACGTACCTATAGCCTCGTTGTAATCAGCGTCACCTGTCATTTACTGAACGGTATCAATGTTTCTGAAATACCAATAGGCTGAAATACATGGGTCTGATTAATATTGTGCGTAGTGTGATTCAAAGTAGCGTATTTAATGGTATACTCACACAGCAAAGCCAGAAATCTGCTGTAACTATCCGTGAAATCATTCATCGCCGCGCGAGTGACTACACCACGTCTTGCATACTCACTAGTTATCGTAGCCAGAATAGATGCGTTTTCACCGAAACAGTTACGATCGAATGCAAATACTATATCCGTGGTCCACATATTTTTCACCAAAAATCGCAACCTTGTGGCAAGAAGACCCATACTGAGGAGCCTCGCTTCTGATCGAAAACGGGTGTAGCAAAGTCTTTGCAGGCTCTCATTGTTACGTAAAACGACATTGGTGATATCGCGTAGACAGTTAAGCAGCGCTGTTCGGTTTTCCATGGTATCAAAAACGATGACAACCGCTCGGGAAGTTTCCGATTTATACGGAAGACCACAATAACGTCGTTTTATATAAGGCATTCTAGATTGTTAAAATCTGCCGACGCGGTAGCTTATTAGAAACTAATGTATATCTTTATCGCAATCTTCTGCTGATGAGGTAGATTTACTTCTTATAAAATATTAATTTACACTAAGGATGATTCATTGAAAATATGTTTTATCGGCATGGGTGATGTATGCGGTATTTATTCTTACGATTGTTTGGATTTTTTTAAACCAAACGTGTCAAAAAGAGACATCTTGCGTTTTTCTGAAACTCTGTTTGTTGCGACTGTCCTTGAAAACTGCTCTCTGATTTCATCAACATAGATATTATCGTACGCTTTTTCGACGTTTTCTAACAATTTTTTCATTATTTGTATTTGACGTATACGAGAGTATTGATAATCTCTCAAGCGATCAACCCACACGTTCACAAACAAAGAATCACAACTATTTGAATCGTCTGAAATGCTTAGATCATCACCGTCAGCACCCTCAACCTCTAACACTGTATAATCGGTGCCCCTATGAGGCGAGTAGGAAGTGAAAACAGTATCGTCCGTGTCAAGTCACCCTATTATATTGATGCAGTCGTCAATTAAACAATCTGGATTTTTCCCCTTAAAAAAATCTTCGCGAATCCACTGTGCGAAAAAATGCCATCACTATTTTAGCATTACCACACTGTGCCATTTTTAATTTCGGTACAGACATAGATACAGACATTCGCACGTGGTGTGATAATAGGTTACTGGATAAATACATGACTAGTGAACGCCTTTTGAAATTTTTCGCTTACGCTGTTCTATAACTGCCTCGTGACTTTTAAGATTTTCTGTTTACGTTGCTACAGAATCAGCCGCGTGACCTCTAAAGATTTTTGTCTACGGGGCACAGGGATTATAACGAGTTAATCGTTTGACGCGTGTTTATTGAGTTTTAAAATGTGCAGAGGCCGTTATTCAGTGGTTCGAGGAAGATTTTCTTGGTTTTTCGAAACTTGAAAAGCGATTAAACACCTTGGTTTTGAAAGTTGATTATCTGGAAGGTGAATCTATCTTTATGGTGCAGCATCTTGAAGTTCTTATACCAGGTTTTTTTATTATGATGTCATGTTTGGCTCAAACGACTTAAAATGCGCTGTTGAGGCCGCTGAATATTTGATCAATGACGCGCGCAAAGAAATTGCAGCGTTAAAAGAAAAAATAGATAGATATCGCGAGCTTCTATATTTGAAGGCAAGCGCGATACAGGCATACGAGATGATTCAGGGTGGTAAAGTCTGACACGTGAAATTTTTGACAGCAGTGCAAAATCTCCTACCATAGAACCAGACTACGACTATATAAGCGATGCATTGTGAAAACTTTTGTGCATTTTTGAAGTGTGTTAAAACAGTCAAAATGAATACCGTGTTCGAGAACGTAATCGCCGCCCGTACATATCCTTTAAATAAGTCCAGAAGCAAGTTTGTCTTTGTGGGGCTATGCAAGGAACCAACAGGCGCATGGTAAACGTGTGTTTTAATAACAGGACAGTTCTGGACCGGTGTAAGGTTAACAAGACACGAGTGGCAATACTTTGTTAACAACATGTCGAATATAAAAAACTATTTCAATTTTATCACGGAGAGACTTGAGACTATGACGCTTGCTGAGGGCTGTATTGTTAAATCAGCGGAGATTTCCGATAAAAAAGCGATAACGATCGAAATAACAGGCGGTGAGTATGATAAAATACAGACTCTTACATCTACGATAAATTAATTAATTGTTAATTGTTTTTCTTCTTGTCTCTAGAGCGTTGGGGTCGTCAGCACCCTGTCTCGTTCCACGAAAAAACATTTACGGGGCTGCAGAATGTTCTGGACTGTGTGC
>JABFQD010000269.1:0-30405 GCA_022817045.1 Psix sp. ZL-2020
CATTCTTAATTATTTGTCTCCATCTATGAGAATAAGATTTACGAATAGAAAGTTAACTTTTCGTTATTGTATGGAAAGCTGATATACGAACAGCATTAAACATTTTTGAATATATACTCTGAATATACATCAATCTGTGCGTAGAAAAGACTCTGCAATAAAAACAAAGTTTCAAAAGTACTTTTTTCCAATAAATGATTGAAACAAATCTGCACCTTATATTCTCTGCATATATCCTCAACAAATAAAATTATACCGCAACAAAATGCTTTAATGTTTATCTTTGTTTATGCATAATGTTATGCTCAAAATGACTTTAAATTCGATTTGCTCTGTATTCCAAATAAAATTGGCCAATGAAATCCAAAATCTTTGAATTAACTGTTATAATAAATAAATATATTATACTTTACGTAAGAATGTTTAAAATGTCTAATATTCAACGTGTTACATAAGTTTCATTGAAAGCAGTAATTGTTCTAATCAAGTAGAGATTAATTCCGTAACAGTGGGCGTTTTTACGACACACTCCGAGTTATAAATCAGATCGCTATTCTTCACAACGACCAAATAAAGTTAAATCGCTTGAAACAACATGTTGTAACAATGATGTGTTTGTTAAATAATTGACAATAAGCGTTCTGTTGCAGTAAGGATACCAAATTGTGCAGAAAATGCATCGTTATGGTCTTCTTTTCTACCAGACTTTTATTTCGCAGACTGCGTCTAAAAACTTTCTACTGTCTGCAGTCTATTATTTTTCTGCAAATGAGTTTTGAAGAACAATTTTGGTCTTTTTTCATATCCTTACACTTACGTTTGAATTACGCAATAATAAATATGCCAAAGCTTCGATGACAAATTGAAAGCAAATATTACAAATTTGTCAAATGAAAAAGTCTTTAACTTTGCACATTTTCTTCACATTTGTACACGATCAAAAAGTTGATGGTAGAAGAAAATGAGTGCTTAGTTAATGCTTCGTTTTATTTACACTTTACAAGGTAGAACAAATTGTTGCTGCTGAATGTTCAGTTAACTAACATATAATCCAGAGCGTTCTTCCTTAAGATCCATTGAGTAATCGTTAATTGTAAAGGTCAGTAATGATTCGTGCAAATGAAGTGGAAATTGAAGACTTAATTGAATCTTCTGAGATGATAACGTTGAAACAAATTACTGTGACATAACACGTAGGCAAGGCTGAGTCGTAAAATAATAAAAAATAGGAAGTAAAAAAATGACAAATTGCAATAGACGGCCATTGACTGGGAGACAAACGACATATGTTTCGCTGCGTCAAATCGAGTCCTGGAGGCGTAATGGCGGCTCTGAGGCCAAACTGTCAGAGAAAGTTTACCTTATATAGATAAACAAGAGACCTCTTGGCGAACTTTGAAGCGTCGCCGATCGTAGATTTTTAACTTTGCGAGATCTCTTTAGGTGTTGCTTGTCGAACATATCGGCATCATCGTGCACTAGCCATGTAACTTGACTAGCGCGCCAGTCACTAACACTACACAACCATACACACATAGACACATATATATAAGTCGTGTCGTTTGTTGTTTGTGTACTATAAATAATTAGTATTACATTTGCGTGGGCTCGTTCGAACAGCCATATCTCGATACGTCCTATCGCTTTTAACCGTTATCCCCATTTACCTTTTACCATCACATATCATTCAATTACCAACTTTCTCGATAGCTAACCAGCGTAATAAGACAAAAATGCTGCTTCCATCAGATAAAAATATCTCACTCAATTGGCGTGATATTGGGGCTGACGAATCGCACTGATTTTGCATATAAAAACTATCACCCAAATATGATACACCAAAGTAAGTTTTCTTTAGGAGAATCTATGTCAAAAACGTTTTATCTTTAAAAAACACTATAAAAAACGTGAAAAACATGAAGATTCAGGACAACAAATATTTTGGATCTCTCAAAAACCAGACAAGTTAAGGATTCTTTATCAAACTAAGATCTCACATTGACGTATTTGATCATTTTAATTCGTTTTTGCTTCGGCTATATTTTTGATTTTGGTTTAACATTATTTTTGATTATTGACTTGCTTTCATATTGTTTGTACTTTTTTATACTAATCTGTTGTTTTGTTAATTGACTAATGCCGTGGAATGTTTTTGTAAGATAAGTGAAAATAAATTAGATTTGAATAGTATTTATAGTTAATGAAGCATTTGGCGGCTTAAGCCAAAGTTTATTTGCATCGCGGCGGAGTATTTTGGGGGAAAGGGAGATGACCATCGAATCAGTTAATGACCTGCATCTACATAGATTTCATCTGTTTATTATTGTTAGGCTTTTTTATCTATGAAGTAACCTATGCACTACAAATGTATCGATGTTCGTTTAACGACGGGGCAAAGGCTATCTAGTTGTTTAGCATAATAAGATCTATACTTTGTTTTCGGATTAAAATTGTCTATATGTGTGTAGCGTTTTTTTATTATTTTCGGACAGATGTTGTAGTAATTTATCATAGCGATTCGATATATATATATATATATAGTCAATCCAAAGCAGTATAACGTGAAATCGCAAGAATTTTCCTTTAAAACAATTAAGAACAATAGTTACTTACATTTTTTCATTAATCTAAATACACTTTTGTGTGTGATTATCATTAAAAAATGGAATGTGTTTAACAATTATAATTTTCATACAGAATTATAATCATTATAATTGACTATACTTTTTTTACTACTACTATATTTTTTTCACTATTACTATATTTTTTTTTAGTTTTACTTTCGTGTAGAAAAGTTAGTGCCATAAATTTATCGTTCAAAAATGATAATTTACGAAATATTATCGTGAAAAAATATTCGATTCATAATTTGTTTGAACAGCGATTACCCACGATTGCATATCACTTTATTGCGTTTTTACTCATTACGTATATTTATTGAATGTTTAAATGCCTAAAAACGGCGAAGGACAATTTCGCTGTATTTTATGAATATTTTAAGATCTTTATATTGTATTTTAAGGTGATTAAATTTTGTTAATCATTGAACAATATTTTGTATTATGTTTTCAATAATCACACGAATAGAAATGTTATATTTAATTTGTACTATTATTTATATCTAATAATTTATCTAATATTTTATATATTTTATCAGATTTGTTGATTTCTTATCTATGTAAATTATTATTATTTTCGCAGAGTGTAAAAAATACGACTTTTTATGAAACTAGCAATAATAATTAATATAAATAATTTACCGTTAATGTATATAAATGAATAAACACTGATAGTAAATTATTCAATTTCATATAAAATGATGCAAAAAGTCTCATAATTGCGATTAGAAGAGTTCATTTCAGAGAAACATGAAAAACCTTCATTTGCAAATGTTTTTTCAAAACTTACGAGTGCGACGTCATGGCTACGGAAGTTATGATGAATTTTTCATTGTCGCGCATATTATTATTATGTATAATCCAGTGCCAATCAATCAAGCACTTCTTATGAATTGTTGTTTAACATTGTCTGCAATATAAATCTTTATTAAGCGTTGCATTCATGATTTGACTTGACACAAATTTAATACCGGATGTTTTTTCTGTAGGAAGTCTTCTTTTCAAACAAACACAAGTGAAAACATATAACATGTGAAAAATTGACGTCGATTTATTTCACATGTCGTAAAATTCTATTTAACAACAGAAGTTTTTATTCAGATCGCCAATTTATCGCGCGAAATTCAGATCGATACTGCTGTAACGCTAAAAATATTGAAATAAAGAAGATACGAACGGAAATGATTTTGCAAAAAGTGCAGAAAATTTGTGCAACTTGAGCACTTTTGTGCATACGGAAGAGTAAAAATGCGCCAGCTGGCGACATTCCAAGCGACCATTATTGCGCAAACTCAGGACTCTTCTTCTGATTCATCATCGTCATTTATGCATAAACAACGAAAGCCGCGTTTATCACGTTTTTTAACGCTGTACAATTGTCGTCAATCAATCCACGCTTATCGTTATCGCTTATGCTATTTCGGAGAAATTCGACTGTCGATCATCTATGTATAGCCTCTGTTTTATTTTCTCGAGGTCGATTATAAACTTTTTTCACCATGTTTATACAATGAAATCTTCTTATATTTATATTATTTTTGAAATTAAAAAAGAACAAAGTTACTCAACTTCTTAATCGCCATTTTGTCTGGTTATAAAAAGATTACTTTAGGTTGATTAAAAAATACTATATAAAGAATATTTTGACTTTCATTTTTATACCCGGCATTTCTAAATTAATGAAATGGACCATTCAAACTTCAAAAAAGAATCCTGAAGCACAAATACGGAAGAGAGTTGGGTTAACTGTGAAGTTTAAAACTAGATTGGAGCGAATTAAATCGTTTGCGCGATAACGCGCACATTCAGACATATAAAATAAGCCCATAAACTAAGACGTGGTTCCATAACGTTACACTCGATTACTCACAGAGCTGATTACTGCTGGAAAATAATTACTTCCGAAAGTCGTCACCGAAATACTGTTTGCAATTTCTCAACTTAACCCATTTCATTATTACATTAGACATTATGATGCATATTTGTAAATTATAATTACACGCCAAATTAGAAAATTGTTCTCGAGCTGAGATATAAGTTAATTCGAATAATTTCCTGTTTGTGTAATTTGGAATAAAATGTCATTGAAAATTGAATAGCTGCATATTATCGTCGCATAAAATCGTGTAGAATGTAGAGTTTGATAAATTGTATGCACTTATATAAAATTGCGTGTTACAAATTGCGAGCAGCGTAACAATGTTGCGAACTTATCACGAAATATTTTGCAGGAAGAAAATTCAAATTAAACGCAGTATCGGATTTCCCGCTTGAGAATATGGTTCCACAGGATGACTAACAAATGGAATTTCCTTCAAAGTAGAGAATCTGCTGGGATTGTTTTAACCTTTGATAAACCGGGAATTATCCGAGATATTGTTTCTCTTGGAGCAAAAACACTTTATCTTCAAAAGAATTAGATACTCTGAATCAATGAAAAGGTGCAAAAAGGTGTGTAGGAAGAAAAATTGAACTATTCAAATCTGTGGGGAAAAAACAATGTCAAGTTGGCTGCGAGTGTCAATTCATTCACAAGAAATATAATGTTTCATTCAATATGAGCATTATTTATTGAACCGTAACTCGAACGCGATTTGCTATCAGTTCAAAACTTATTTATTAATAGAGCTTTTTTATTAATAGACATATTTATTAATAGAAAACGAACTGAAATCTTACGCGAGTATAGCATTTCCCGCAAAAATGACTATATTTCAATCTGATTATATTATTACTACCAAGATATATATTTCATGATTCATTCAGTACAAAAAGTATCGTATGTTCATTACTAAAAAAGCATTATTAATGTATTCTACCACCCTTTGAAGTAGAATTTATTCATGGCATTCGATTTTAAAAGAAAAAGAATTACAAAATAAAGGAGAATACTTGAAAAATTATGATGATATGAAATGTGAAAAATAAAGTGATTCAAATCATGTTTTGTTCAAGAAATATTTATAGTCTGAATGCTATATATAAGCTGGAACTTACCCTATAATTACATCGCAATATTTTTATTTCGCTTTTATTTCATAGACTTCCTTAGTTCAATTGAGTAATTTTGAACTTCCGCAGAGTAATAATGAAATTGTGAGATATCGACTCGTAGAGTATTTTTCACTATATTTCATACACATGATGATATGCAGGCGATAACAAACTATATATGAATATATAAACATCTTTAAAGAGCAGAATACTTCAATGTTTATGATTGCAGTTTTCAACAGTTGTACTTCATTAACTATATGATTTTTGAGTCATCTCAACATTCTTTTTATCAACAAACGTTGCTTTGGACCAAGGCTATCAAATATATTATCTTTTTTTATTGAAAGAAGAACTTTTTTTCACGTCTTTTTTACACCACTTCATTCAATTAATACTAAAAATAAAGATTACAACATTCGTTTCAAATATTTCTCTGCCAACTATCGGAATCTGCTTATCAGTTGTGGATATATATGCTCCTATATATGCGCATAGAACAATTCATTAAGAATTTCCGAGTGACTCATGAATTAGTCACCAATATATTGAATTCATAAAATAACCCAACTAATCAAAGTATGCACTTCCCTTCGAGAATGCCGAAATTTGAACACCAGCGCATTATGTTTCACAGATAAAACACATTTTCAAAGAGATACCATGCTTTAGTAGCGGACAAGAAACACTCAATTCAAGAATTGATTGCAGTCAATCTACCAAAGCTGATTAATTTCGTTCCATTGCTACATAATGTATGATTCAAATAAAAGGTTATTATTACTTTTTAGAGAGAAAATGATGTAATGATTTTTTATGCAAATGCAATGCGAGCTAAGAAAGCGGGGAAACAAGGGTTGCGCGCACTCTTTCTAACTGACTGATTTGCATAATGACTGATGTTGAGGCTTAAATTGACGTTCATTCAGCGTTATGATTTCTCGTTGGGACTTTTTTGTATGGCATTAGCGCAGTATAGGTGTACTCGAAACGACTGCAAATGTGGGGTCATGTAAAGGAGTAATGATGAAAGAAAGGCTTTGCCGAGCAAATTCGGAGGGATTTTTAATAGAAGATTGAGCTAACTAAGTACGTGGTGTTTTACTAACGGTAATGTTTATGTCTGACGCCGCCATCTGAGGCGTCGACAAAATGTGTTCCTCTTCGCCACTATCATGCAGACGAATACAGCTTACCTTACTGCACAGTATCGAGTACCGTAACCACGACCTTGCGTCCAAATGGGTAAACGACAACTTTGCTAGACTATGCGGCCTTACAAAATGTGTGAGATTCTTTATCAACCATCGTATTTATTGATTTGTACTTCATCTTTGACTTCACTTCTTTTTTCTTCAACACGTAATTTAATTGCGATTCTAAATTACATTTCAAACTATTCATTAAAGCGTTTGTAAATGAAGAAGAAAAGTTGTTGCTTGTATTGATTTTTTTTTATTCTTTTTTGGTCCTTGAAGACTCTCATTGACGCAAGAATCATGGCTAAAATGTTTTTCAACGAAACAGAAGACATATTTGATTTCTACTTTCCACGATTGTTTTTATTTACTACACGTTTATTAGAATTGTATTATCTGCTTTGTAAACATTGTTAGTACATTTAATAAAGTAGCGCTAAATGTGGCTGGGTGTGACATCCTTTATTTTAGTTCAATTCTGACTCGTACGCTATAAGTGCATTGTAGTAGTGACTTAACTATACATAATGTTGTGAATTAGCAGCACTGTACATTTAGCGAGACAAATTGACGTGGAAACGTGTATCAATTGTGGCACACACATGTCATAAGTTCGAGCCTCTCGAGTCGACGACAGTCACTTCAGTTGCTAAATATTCAACAGAATTCAGTGACTAACAGTACCGCTGTACGCGCTTTATAAACCGTAGTCACATCAATCGCGTTGCATCGTGCCATGCACACGCGTTATAATTCGTCCCGTGTTCTAACCGCGTGCGTATGAAAATTAATGCTCCCAGTCGCCCACAAATTATCCGCAGCCATGAACTACATTCGCGCAAACAAACGACATCATCACTTAATTCATCGATATGTTTATTTATATCTTCATTTGATTTCAAACTCTTAACAATTCACTTATCATATGCACAAAAACTGCGTTAACCAAAAATGCAGTCATTTCAAAATACTTTCATTCGGATTGAAAAAGTTCATTTATGTTTCTCTTCGCTTGAAATGAGTCAAATAAATTTGATTAAAAACAAAGAATTGTATTTTGTACAGTTTCAAAATTACATCGAAAGTTTGCAACGCTGCATAATGATGTGTCGGAGGAAGTCGGACAAGGTGAAAATTCGAGGGAGAACAATAAAACGAGAAAACGACTAGCAGACGAGACGACATTCCTCGAGCTGCATTTCCGCAAAGATGCACTGCATTTTTCTCACCAGATGTCTCCGACTGCGTGAAAACGCCGAGCGAACAATCACACTCGTATAACGAGCTCAATGAGCAGTCAAGCGAATGCGTGCAGCGTTAAGTTGTTATGCAACGTGGCTACAAATGCACTGTTTATCAGCTAACGTAATAATTGCTGCGGCTGCTCTCTCCCGAGCTTAGACCGAATTACTAATGTCGTTGCTTAATCGCGACATTTTGATGACAAACATTCTGCAAATCAATTTTTATCTATAGAACGTTCGAGTTCAATGAAATAGCGTGGCTTATCGTGCGTCTACGAAAGGGGACTCCCAAGCACTTTGCATATGAATGCATCCATTGTTAATGCGATTTTTCGACCGCTTCACCCTTCAGTATTGCGGATTTGTTACTCTCGTTGACAAACTTTAACACGCACAATTGACTGGTAAAAAAACCAACCTGCCGCTCGTTACGCAGGTGCTCGCAAATAGATCCCATCCGTTTAAGGGTACTCTGATTATACGCAGGATGTACTGCTGTCCCAACTTGTTTGTGTCATTTTCGTGTCAATACTAGACATATTTTCATGTTTTCAGAGACATAATATAAAGCTCGAACGCTAACCTTCTAACATCTTCCTTACATTCTTTAAATGAAAATCTTTCATCCGCTGGTTTGTACTCGATATACAATTAATTTGACTAGCAAAATATCTTAAATTGAACTTGTAGAATACAGGATACAGGATTAAAATAACTTTTTTATTGCTAAAAATTTTATTCATAACAAAAGGACAATTTATTTATAGAATTATTGACGAATCAAACGAAATTTGATTATAAACAAATTTCGTGTGAGGCTTTAGATCTGATTTCAACGATTTTTCTCAATCATTCTACTGGACCAATATCAGGCAATATCGCCACCAGACTGTTGTCGATAATGACAAGTGAGATAGGAATATCTCGAAACGTTTCTAGTGCTTGGTCCGTTTTACAATTTCATATTCACATCATATAGGTTTTATAGCATATATTGTTGTTGATACACCATTTTTATATGTCGAATTTATGACGTTATAATATTATTTGCAAATTTCTTTTACAACGCCACGACGTGTTATTAGCAGTTTTTTTATCCATTTTTGTGGATACAATTATATAGTTTATTTATCAAATTGTAAGTTTAGTTAACAAGAATTTTATTTTACGACTATTAATTATGTGAAAATTGTCAGTAATATATATATGTGTTAGTTATTATATACTAATAATCTAACGCAAATTGATACGATGGTTATAATGTTGTCAGAATTGCGTCTATAGTTAGAAGAGATATTTAATTTACCTTGTTAAAGCTTCACCCAATATTGGTCACATGCCAGAATGAATTTGTATTACAATCTAATAATCTCTTTCATAATTTTGGCAAGCATTATTATCTTATCTTTGCTAATTTTCTCTTTATGAAGTGTTCCGTTTAACGAGCCTTATTCATCCAAAAATTAACGTTATCTCTCGGAAAAAATTAATTATGTTCTCATTTTCCTCTCTTGATGCAAGATTTGAACTGTCTTAATTGAATATATTCTTATATATAATATATCGGTAACCAACTAAAATAGCGATAATTCTTTCAAAATTGAGTATTACCAATCAAATAAAATTCAATTAAATAAATCATCAAAGTTTTAAAATTTAATTTATTTTTAAAACATAATTAAAATTTGTTGTACATGTAACTGTTCAAATTTGCGTTTTTAAAAGTCACAAATATATACTGTAACAAGCACATGTTGGTTTTTGTCTGCATAAGATAAGCCAAATGATATTTTTATAAGAGAGTTTATAAACGAATCTGAAGATAGCTTCAGATAAATATTCAAATTATGCTTGCACTGATGAGCTTCAACTAAAGGGCATACTACGCTTCAGCAAGGTGTATGCGAATTGAACGTGTTATCATGTTTACACGTCGTTGCAAAGCGTCGTTGTAGAAACTTACACAAGTGTGAAACTTATATAGCCAATTTCCGTCAAAGTTAAAAAGTCTTTACCCTCAAACTATTCACTACTTACCATAATGTCTCCTTACAGCTTCTAGGCACGTAGTTCGTTTCGAAAGTTGCTTCCTTCCTCGAAAGCAGATACGTTTTATTACACCTAAATTTACCAAAGTCTTAGCCATTTAATTGCATGGCTTTTGCTTGCACGGATTTTTTTATGCAACTGTATTCAAAAAATAGCACAGTTTTTCAAAAATGATGTAATACTTTCATTTTCTGCAAAATATAACATTTGTTATTACAGCTAAATTTTTTCTTTAACTCATTATTACTCAAAATAAATGAACAATATTCACTTTCAAAAAATACACAGAAAAAACAATTGTTTTGTCGGATAAAATAAATTCAATTTTTCTCATGGTTAGTAATAACATTGTAAAATAATTTGTATCGTTGTGTGTTGTTAAATAGAACTAACTTTTATATATTTTTTTATAGATTGTTTTCTTCACAACTATTTTGTCATTTAGAATGCTCTGAGATGAATTTTAAACTTCGAAATTGTTTCGATTGAATAAACCGCATTATTCAACTATGCAGCTAACTCAGTTTATGATGAAAAATATTTTCATGAAAGTTTCAATAAGCTGAAACCTGTCATAAAAATTCCAAACATTTGTCTTTCTAACTATAACTATGCGGTATGAAAGAAAAAACTATTTCAGAAACTGTTTAAAGTTCCAACAAGTATGGACATATTATTAATTTGTTTGGAAGTAGATATAATAATTTATACTTCAATATTTCAAATTATTTATGTCTGAATACTTTGCTTAATTTTGAATATCGAATATTCATCATATCATATTATTAAGTATGATTATTTAAAAATAAGTATAGAGCATGCTTTATTTGCAAATTGGAAACCAATCGCAAAATGCAGTGATTCGCATACGTCTTGTTTAGTCATAATTTAAAATACAGTTGAATAAATACTGTGGCAACTGTATGGGTTCTATCACAACATTGAATCGCTCTTTGCATAGTCTAAGACATGATGAATACCTTATAGTTATTTGTTTCGAATTAGCTCAGTTGAGGTTGGATGCAGAGCATAAAGTGAGGTGTGGTTTCGCAACCAGCTCACGTAATCGACGAAAACTAAATCAGAAACGCAATGTATGACGAAAAGAATTTATTATTTATAAACTTCATGCTATTATGCGAATTATATACGCAAACAGCGCTAATGTGATTCCTGATGTGATTTGCAGAAATATACTTAAGCTGTGAAAAGAAAATTTGATTTTGAACTAACAATTTGTTGTGGAAGAGAAAAAAGAATTATTTCTTCTTCTTTATATAATAAACATCATTTTCAAGTAACAAAATGTTAGTTTATTTTTCGTTTCATTTATTCAAATGTTTTTAAATTAGTTTTGTATTGTTTTATTATGTTAAATAAAATCATTTCTCTGTTTCAGGTAAGATTTGAAATATGCACAGGAATCAATAATCATCCCAGGAAGGTGAAAAATATGTAAGACTGATAAAGTGATCAAATAAAAACATAACTTCAGAACAATGAAACTGTAAAATATAATATATAAAAAATGTTTTAATCCATTTCAAAATGCGAGAAATTATCGTGTCATAGAAATTCTAACTTTAAACGTTGAAAAGTGCACTATGAATAAAGGAAGATTATGGTTGACATTTGCAGAATGAAAATGTTTCATAATACATTTCATGCCTAAAGATTCAAAGCAATATATCATTTTCGATGTTATATATCGCTTCGAAATACAGTAGAAAATGAACGAACTTTTTACTTTGAAGATGTAAAACTCATCGGATAATAAATTTGTGATTCAATTAAAGTCTAATGTATGATGAACTGTCGTCAGCGCAAATTTCAAAATAATTAACTTTGCTAGACAATGGCAGTCAATTTGAATGGGTGAAATTCTTTTCATTCAATTGACCGGGGTCCCAACAGAGTCTTTATTTGCGAGGCACGCACTTGCATCAAAACGACGAATGTCTCCGATGAGTGTAGATGCCGACGATTATTAAACCGACAACCAGTGAAACACGAAACACTACGCTACGTGACTCAACCAACCCTTCTAACGCATTGACATTTCTATTTGGCATAGGCGTACTCGTTGAAAATGAAGTACGATATGTATTACACGTCTATTTATGCACTCAAGGTGTCGATATTTAAACGACGATTAAACGTCAGATATATTTTCACCGACAAATTGACTGATAAACGAGAATTTCCGTCTACGAAAAATGTACTTTCAACTTTTCTTTTCTTTTTTTATGTATTATTGTTGTATCAAGATAATACATGTATATACTATATATAGTGCAGTATCTGAAAAACTGAAGGAATTGTTACATATTTTTCTATGTATAAAAATAAACATCTATAAATATAGTTATATACCTAGACATCCGGAAATAAAATAACCATCGAAACGTTGTATCGACTGAAGTCATGAGTCATACTTAGATAGATAATTTGAGCAGCATCTTTCATCGCAATTACGCGATCCTCATTACACTTGACTGCTTCTTAGAAGAAAATGTTATTACTTGCGCGCCAGTTAATTTGTTGCTAAGTTCAACGTCGTTCAAATATAATGAATTTAGCAACCAATTATAGAGTAAACAAAATTCATTTTGAAATCATAATTTGATATTCTCGTACAAAGGTAAGGAAGCAAGTTCAGACATTAAATCAAAATGTGATCTTGAGTTAACTATGAATACATCAGTCTCTCATTTATCTATATATTATTTATGTTTTCTGCAATTATGACGTAATTATATCCGAGATTGATTATTGGATAAAGTAAATTTTGAGGCAGGAGAGATTTGGCTAAATTGATGACTCAACTTATATTTCAATGCGATTATTTAATTGCATTGCTGAACTATTCAAACGTTAGATTTGTAATTTAAAATTGCTGCGTTATTTATAAAGAATGTCTTGAAAATAACTGAATAGTAACCTTCGGTACCATATACTTCGGAAAGTGTATCTAAGTAAACTTCACTCGGAAATAAGTATGAAAGAGTTTATTTTTGATTGACCTAAATTAGAACACAAATGTTTCCAAAGTTATTGTTCCGTCAAAGAAAATGGACGGTAGAAATAGAAAAAGATAATCTTCCACAGTTTTCATATTTTTATATTTCAAATAATGATTTATATAATAAATTCAAATGATGTCATCGAATTCAATGACAAATTTTGAAATACTCTTACTCGGAGGAGATGATATGAAACAAAATTGTTTTTCAGTTTGGAGTTAAATATCTTTATTTTATAAGAATCATCAAATATTCTGCAATTTCTGACATTCAACTGAGATAAACCGAAGTCAAATTCCGTGATCTCGTCTTTGATTATACAAGCTCACCACGAAGGCAATTTAGTTGGGATATTCCAAACAATAACATGGAGTAATAACCTTAGAAATGCGGGTGTTATTTTGACGTGGCAATATCTTGGGTTTGAAGTTGAATGTTTGTCCTTAAGCAAAAGACCGAGTGGAAACACAGCAGCCAAGCGTCGTAAAGTCGGCGATTTGCAAATTTCCAGCCGAAATGCCACTCGTAACGTGACGAGTTAGCCGCCATCTGCGACGCGAAATCTTCTCGACGTCACAAGCTATGTTTAAACATCCCGGGCGCCGACCTACGCGAGATCCGACTCCCTTATTTCTTCACTTATGCCTCCGTTTCATTCGTTCTATTTGGGAAAAAGTAAACTGATGTACATATTTCTTTTTCATTTATTTGTTTTTTAAATTCCATTCCAAAATAAAAATAAGCAGTGTGAAACAACATTTTATTTAAAAATGTTGATTTTATTTTGCGAATAAAATCAAGAGCGTCTGCGATTGATGTATATTAATTCATTATTAATCAAATAATTATGAAAACATATTGGCAATTCATAGAATTGAAATAAAAAAGGTCAATCAATTGCAAAAGAAGGTTTGAATTCTTTTCAAAGTTTTCGATAGCTACGGATTTCCATTTATTTTCAGCTTTAGATTTGAGCTCATCTTCCTGCAGTTTCTAGCAGAAATAATAGACAAATGTCAATAAAAAATGAATCCAGCTAATGGTTCGAGTTTGCAGATGAGCTAAGAATATATTTCTTGTTTATTTTTTCTCTGCAGTTTTTGCTGTAAACTGCGGAAAGATCTTAAGTGACTTTGTACTTGAGCAATCGCCTTAATAAGATTAAAGTTGCATGACAAATTATTGAAATATTTATGACAAGGTAAATTATATGTGTAAGTTTGTATGAAAATATGTCCAACGAAATTCATAAAATATAGTTATCCATGCGGCCTCCTTTTTGATTTCTCACACAAACTAAGTGACAAATAAGTACTTTTCGCCCACACAAAGTACACATTTTTTATGTAGAAATAATTATGTTGGAAGAGAAGTAAGCAATAAAAAGTATTAATGATCAATTATAACAATTAAGTGTGCGCACAGAAATGTTATATAAATTATGTTATAAACGTTACTTTAACTTATAATATCTGAAAATAGTTGTTTTATGGCTTACTCATTTTTTTATATCACACAGTCAACTTGAATATTATTACAGTAAACATAGAAAAAGGTAAAGAGCAATTTTTTAAATGTTTAAGATATACATTGGAACAACTACATTTTGTACTAACTGTTATTAGTTTTTATTCTTCAGTCTATCCAATTGTTTAATTATATTAAAATTTCATCATTGAAGTTATTTGCTTAGTGATATCAACAAACAGAATTGTGAAACTTCAAATAATAATCTATATTAAATTGAGGCAAGAAACGTTGTACAAACAAGTAAAAAGGTAAATCTAGATTGTGGTCTGAGCCCAGAGAAGAGGTTTAATATCCCATAGCCTTTTCAATCTTCCATCAAAATACACTATTAATTTAACAAAGTGTTCAGCAACGTTTCATAATAGTGAAAGCCGAAGGAAGTTATAAAAAATTAAAATGATCGCAAAAAGCAAAATAAAAGATACATATTAAACAAACATTATCTATTATATTTATAAAGTTTCTTCACAGAGCTAGAACTATATACTTAAATGTAGTACATGCTCGTTTTGTTTTGATTCCTAAAATGACGGAAAAGGCCTTTTCAGATTCGTCTAAAAAAGCCTCAGTTTCTTTTTCATGTATTTGTTCAACATGACTCACAAAACGATTTGGTCAATTTATCATTCTTTCATTAAACACACGGTCACAACTCGTTCTTATGTAAGTTTATTACGTGGAATCCTGCGAAAAGATAGAAATCACTAAAAGAGAAAAATATACTCCTCTTAGTAGAAATGAGTCAAACTTTAATCACGAATAAAAGTTTCTACTTTTTGCCAACTGCGCAACCTAAGATACTCCTTCAACTAAACATATCAACTATATTCATTTTGCTGCGACACAGAGTCAGCGAAATTTCATTAACTTTCATCAAACTAAAATATAGAACAATTATGTTTTCGGAGCGGCAGCAGATGGCGAAGAGTAAGGAGCCGGAAATGTTACTCGAAGAAAAGCTGAAACCAGGCAAATGAGGGTAACTGACCTCTCCTAGACGAGTAATTGTTAATCTCTTGTACCGAGGTATCGTCGTCATAACAAACGAACCATCAGCAAGATGTTAATCCTGGACAAAAGACGCAGCGGCTCGACTGTGGATCGCTAATGTTTGCGAAACCAGCTATTAGGGAGAGAAGCGATCAACTGAACCGTTAAAGGTTTTTGAGCGTGTTGAGATTTAATATAATATGATGGTGAAGAAAAAAATGCTTTTTTCGTCGTATTGAAAAACTGCATCGTGTCAAGCTGATGTTAATGATAGGTTGACAAAAGAGATACATGTGTAGATCAAATAAATATCAATGGAGAAGTTTACATAAAGGAAATGGCCAAACTCGATGCAACACACAAAGCCTTTGAACAATTGCGGCTTCAACTTTATTGTATATTTAATAAGAATACGCATACTTGAATACATATGAGTATCTTTGCTGCCTGTTCCCTAGATGGTCGACCGAGAGCGACTAAAGAGACTCTTAGATCCAGCGATTATACTTGCGACATCGTCATACATTACGCTATACTCATGTTTTATATGGATTTCACATAATATAACTTTAGAACTGCGTGTAATATCGCGAAAAACGAATTTTAGATATATTTCCTTACAATCGAAAAACCATTTTTCAGCGGACATGAAAGAATCGAATTATTTAATATATCAATCTTTCTTCTTCAAATTTGTATTTTAACGTAAGAAAATCGTGCTTAACAATATTTGATAAATTATTTAAAAAAGAAGTGCAACTAATTTCTGTATTTTAAAGTATAAAAAAGTTCGTCTGCAATAATTCAATTCCCTCTTTGTCGAGGCTCTTCGCATTATTGACAGGTGTTTAAAAATCAATAATTTCTCAATGTTGCGTGGCAGAATTTCTTTCCAATTTATACGCCATAAAAGAACCTCTAATTTTGATTGTTTAATTGGCATCTCACTCAGTGATTTAGTGTTAACATTTGAAATCACATCGATCGGTTAAATTAACGAATGAATAAATTAGTGTTCAAAATACAAGGTTTTTATCAAATAGAATATACAGCATTTCGAAACGACACCTCGAGTGTGAAATTTGGTTGACAGAAAACTGAATCTCAAGCAAGACAAAAGCGATCGATTAATCGGTTGCGCACCCACACAACTCGCTCACAGCTAACCTTGCCAAAGAGCATAGACATAATTTGAAGCTCTTCCCACTGACAGTAGAAAGATGCGTGCGTGTCCGCAACTAGGTAACGCTCAGCTTCTTGTCTTAGCGTTCCCATTCACTCCTCTCGCTTATTCACATATACCAATACCTATTCACATTTTACCTGACCATTCATGGCAATTTCGCTCTTTACTATATATCTCCAGAGCGCATTCTTCTTATCTCTCGCTCGCGTGCGACTAGCTTATCTAGCACTTATTTTTCTATTGTCTCACTCGCACATTATTCCGATACAACACTGCGTTTTGTTATCCACCTGTTTATACGCCTATTTTGATTGCTCATATTTAATTGTCGAACCTACAGAGTGTTTTGTCATTTTTTGAACGTTAACTAAAAAGTTTCGTGAACTCGTGGGACGATCTTCCCACTCTAGATCGAACTGTTTGACTTTGAAAATATCTAAGCCTTAAGATTGTTACTTTACACAGCCGGTAAAATCAAATAAAAAGATCAAACTGATTATAATTGTGGGAGTTGATGTTTCATGCAAGAAACCTGTAACTTCAAGTTTGTCGAATGAATTAAACTCAACAAATTATACATACAATTTCATCATTTCATATAAGCTCTTCGTAACCAAAATTGCTCGACAATTTTGTCGAGCAATTTTTTTTTTCGAGAACTTTTTATTCTCAGATTGAATTGGCCTCTGAAAAATATTATTCGCGATGGTTTTTCTATATAGTGCTTTGCGTTTTTGCAATTCTAGTTATATCCAGTAGACCTGCGTTATAATTGATGTCTTTTTTAAGTGCATATTTGATGACTATATTCATACCCAAAAAGATTATGAATCATGCTACTTGACATGTAGAATGAATGAACATATTAAATATATGCGTTCTTACCTAGATAGTAGACTTGTTAAGACTCTTGTTGTTGTGCAGCTTATCTAGAAACTTGAACGGTCTGCTGGATTTGAATTTTTTCTTCTGTTTCTGTTGCGAAACATCCAAAAGATATATATCATGTGACTTTGATACTTCAAGTATCAGTCTTTGAAAACTTTTTGGAGCTACTGGGTTTTATTCAAATCAGCTTATGACAAAGGACCACTGGGATCCCTTTGTACCATTTAATGGATATCGAATTGAAACCAAGCTAAAAGAAAGATTTACGTTTAATATGCACTTTTGATTAAACTATATTTGAAATCAATCTAAATGTCGTGTATTTGCGAAAACTAATTATTTGATAGCTCTTAAATAATGACTATCATTTTCAATACGAGCCTAGGTAATAAAATAATGTTATGACATTGACTGTACAGTCTCGGTGCACTTTCACGCCTTTGGTAATTGTTGATTTTTGAAGCAATATTAAGAACTACTGCCTTAATACTCGTGCATTTTGTAATTCGCAATCACTCGACAAAACGATAAAACGCAATGCAAACGCGCACGTACTTTGTGGCAAACCGGTTTGCCTACTCTATATAATCTGTGACGAAAGAGGAACAAAAATTCACGTGCTGTGTATACAGTCTGGCAAAGTCCACTTGCACCTTATATCCAATAATAATAGAAGTAGGTGGTAATTGAAGCTTTGGCGAGTTGATCGCTACGATGGATATCATTTCTGTTGAGCCGGAAGAGCCTGTATTCACCCTTTCCAATATGACTTATTTATCTTCTCATCAGTTTCCAATATATTTTACGACGTATTTTCTCTCTTAATATCAAATATTGAATCAATTTTAATAGATAGCCTAGAACCTTCTATCTTATTAATAAGAAACAAAACGTAGAAATGTATGTTACTTTAAACAAATTTGATGAAATGAAATGTTCAATTACTTTCAATTGATTTCATTTGGTCAATTTATTATTTAAATATTAAACAATATATATTATTATATTCACGAAATTGATTGGAATTTTAATTTGATATATTCTTGCAATTTAATTATACCAAAATGCAGTTTTGAATACAAACCGGAATAAATTGAACTCTTAATGTTCGTCGTATTATTTTTATTTTCAAAATATTGTATCAGTCTTTGTTACAAATGCTAAGTCATCCCTCACTTATGCAATGCGTGTTTAAATATATTATTACGATATATTAGAAATCCGTTCTAAGAACTGTTAATAGATGATTCTAGTTTGTCTTAGAGTACGTATCATATCCTGCAATGCAACCAACTTAACCTCGGCCGCGCGATGCTAATGATACATATTGATAAATCACTTTCGGAGCAATCAATTCAATGAATATATAACTAACATTCCCCTGACATTTTTTGCTATTTAATGGCGCCTTAGTTGCTTACAATGAATGAAGCCTTTCAGTTTTGTTGTCGCTTTTAAACTCACAGTTTTCGCTCAAAGTTTACCGCGTATTATATTTTGATAAACATTATTCATCATTAATGTTTATCATATAAACATTTACACTTATTTATTATAAACACAAGTTTTTCAACATAATGTAAATCATTCGCAAGGTGAAGAACTATTCTAAATTCGTAGAAAAATTTTTACTAATTTAGATCGAACGAATTTAAATATATTATAGAATACTTTACATTATAGAAAAATATAAAATAAGTTGATTTTACAAATCGTGACAGTATTTTGAACTTTCTTTGCTGTGGAAAAATACCCGTGGACGATATAAAATGAAATCAGTTATATCGCAATGAAACGAATCACGATTGGTTTCTATATTTGTACTTCACATTTCGCGAAATAAAGGTTTCCTCCAATCCCGTATTATCGAACACAATGCTCTGATCCTTATACCACTAACACAAAAAAGTAACTTTACAGAAAACTTTCGTAAGTACATACTTATAAAGATTATCATCACTTTTCACAGTACATATTGCTTTACAATATTTTCCTAATGAAATTTCATCACAAAATATAAGTAACTAATCCTTGACAAAATCGTTTTATTCAGTTCTCTTCTGAAAGATGGAATAAAACTACAAACAGCAACAATTAAGCAATGAATAATTCGTGCTTTTGCCACAAAGCAGTTTTGAATACCCAGCGGCACACTCTTGCATAATATTATTGTGATGCTGGAAAAACTGAGGGTTGTTGTACGAAAAGCTATCTTCTAATTCGTATACGTTTCTGTTCTGCGCATCTCTCGTGTTTGTTTCTTCTGACTAAAAAGAACCCTCCGAGTTTGGACGTGTAATCGCCTGATATTACTTTCTTGTATAGATACAACTTGTCGCGCTTCATTGTGTGTTTGAATATGTATTTTTGTATGTGTGTGTGTGTGCACGCAAGCTAGCACACACCCAGTTCTAGACGATGGACAAATTATAGACCGTGGGGT
This sequence comes from Psix sp. ZL-2020, assembly GCA_022817045.1. Classification (NCBI taxonomy): domain Eukaryota; kingdom Metazoa; phylum Arthropoda; class Insecta; order Hymenoptera; family Scelionidae; genus Psix; species Psix sp. ZL-2020. The sequence continues at coordinate 20,165 of JABFQD010000269.1, forward strand.
ATCGTAAAAAATAATAAAATTAGAGAATCAAACATAATAGTCTGTAGTAAAATAATGTCACAATTTAGACAATCTAGCTGTATGAAAAAAGGCTTCATTTCATGTCGCTTCGAACATGCTTTTTCATTTCACCGTGTTATATATAGTTTCTCATTTGTGAGAATGTTTTCAATTGTATAATATTAACGTTTCAAAATATAACACTTGTTTTTGTAGTATGGTACGTAGATTTTCAACGGCTAAAGTTCTGCAAAGCCGTCAACATTTGATGTCTATATTTACAGCACAGAAGAAAACTCAGAAACTTGAAAGAACAGTTTTTCGAGAATAAATGAATGAATAATTGATTTATTTAGGTTTGTTTTGCTGTTTACTTCCAAACAATATTTATGGTATAATTTTGGTTTATAAACCGAAAAATAGTCTGACTTATATTTTTGTAATTATTTTGACACAGTAAAAGAACGTCGAAAATGCGTATTTCAATTTGATCCGCGTCGTAGAAAACAATAATTAATTAACAAGGATAACGTCGTAATCTCATTTGTACAAAAGAAGTCGACTGTGGAAATAAAATTTGTTCGGATTATTTTGAACGTGAAAAGCTTTTACATCGAAAGAGATTTTCCCTACCAAAGATGTGAAGATAAAGAAAAATGTTCTTTTCAGTATCATTTATCAGAGGACTTAGAAGGTAATGTGTTAACGTATAATATAATAATATATCGAAAAGAAGAGCAAGCATCATTATCATAACGGCTAATAAAGATGTCAAAGAAAAAATGCAATTTGCATATGAATAGACATCCTTGAAAGGCGTCACAATAGTCAACTTTTAATTGTGTAAAATAAATTTTTCACGCCATATAATCATTTCATTTTCCCAAAGAATAAACATACGGCTTAGTTAATTGTTCGGGACTTATTCAAATGCAGATACGACACATTAAATTAGTCCGACGTTAGGGATCTGCGCAATCGCAACATCCTCATTTGTTGAATGGAACACGAGTCCTTTTCAGCTGAGCTAATGTTTCTGTTGATTTGCTTGTTACGTAGTTTAGAAAATGATAGGATGTTTTAATTAGCAACATTTTGAACGAACAAAACATGTTCAGACCAAAAAGTTAAGTATACATATATAAATATATAAGAAATATATAAAAGGATGTACGAAAAATATGTTAATAATACTAAGATATGATATGAAAATAATATATTTTTCTATTTATATTAAACTAACAAAATATAATTTACGTTCTGAAATGAACAAAACATTAATAAATAATTATTCAACTTAAATCAAATAGATCAAAATACATTATATAATATGTTTGAAAAATTGTTTTTATGAAAGTATGTAACTGAAAACAAACATTCGTGATGTCTGCTGTCATTAATGCCAATCAATTCGTTTGACACGAGAAGGATAGTTAGCCTGTTTTGCCCACCCTTTCTAGGTTTTAAGTTGCACTCAGCAAGGCAACACCTCGACTTCCCTCATTTATGCAAACAAATCCATTTTGCAATCATAACAGTTATATTTACCGAGCCATGCCCTATTACTTTGTAGGCCGAAGCATTTGGTTATGGCAGATTCTTTCTTGAGTGTAAAACTGGGCCAAAGCACGGTATTTATAGAATCTGAAAAAGACGCTTCGCCAGGGTGGGGCTCATCGTCTGACTCCGAGGTATTATTGGATAAACGCTGCCGTTTTGAGAACATCAATTTTCATACAATATTTCCCCTTTTTTTCCTCTCCGCAAACAAAACTATACCTCTTTAAATAACCGATTCAATATTGCAAAAGGACAATTTCCTTTTCCATTAGTTATGTCTGATGATAAAATTAGGTTAATGTTTCATTTCATGAACTGCAACAAAACTATAAACACCGTTTCTCAAAACAGTTTTCAAACAATCATATATTTAGACGATTTTGACGCCATTCAAATGTTCATCTAAAACAATTCTATTCAAAAACTAGTAGATTTATATTCAATCTAGAATTTGTATTTTATTTTATACTCGGTTCGGTGGAAAATAAAAACACAAATTTTGTCTTAAACAAATGCAAAATTATTCTGGATATTCATTTTCATAGCTTATTCGAAGAGTTATTGCCGTGATAAAAAAGGTTGTAAATTTCCAAGAGCCAAGATTCACGTTTTTTGCATCTTACTATGTTTAAAATAATCATCATTTATGCTAATGCTTTTTTAATGAGAAAATGGATTGATTCAAACAGCTGTACTGTTTTGATATAACGGAAAACGACTGAGACAACTGTGCATTTAATTGAAGCTCTCATTAAAGAAGGAGATCGGCGATGCATAATAAGTTAGTCCCACGTGTCAGACTTATCCAGTTATCGCGGGTAATTCGACCCTTATCATTTACGTTAATGTACGGGTTGGGGAGAAAAACGCAAGTTGTGATATAGCCTGAATCGATTGTATATTACCAAATGCCATGTGACGAATGACGACTTTGAATTATTATAATAACATAGATTCAAAAGGTATTTTAATTAGGGCTAAAGCTATACATGCTTATCAATTTTTCTCTGTCAGCGAGTACAAAGGTCATTCGAGACAGAATTTCTAAGATAGCAATATTATTGACAGCTTCATACAAAGTGTGAATAAATAAAATAACATAATTCGAAGAATTCAACTTCTTTCTTATTATGTGAACACATTTTGTATTTATTTATCGCATTATATATTTGTACGGCAATTTTAATTGTCGGTTAAACAATTAAAATCTACAGTCAAATTATTTTTTAGTATATTGAATCTATATTAATTAAACATTTTTTTGGCTTAGATATCTTTATTTAATCTTTATTATTGTTTACTCATTAAGTAAATTTCAATCAAAAAATTATGTAATTAAAATGATTTGTCATTAAATGACCTTCGCAAAACGAAGCAAACCCATTAGGGAGTTGTTTATCAAATAAGCTATTAAATTTTCTTTCCATCGAGACATCGACAGAATTTATTACGAGATATCAATTTTCGACCTCTTATCAAACAGCAACTGGGTCATCTCAGGAGCTCGAAAGACCTATCGTTATTACTTGGACAGCAAAATAAAACTCGTTCATCATCAATCGATTGATCGAATGAATGAAAAAGTATTGCTTCTTCTGTCAATTTTAATATGATAGTATATTAGCAATGATATTGTATCTTACGAGTTAAAGGTAAAAAGACAATTTCAACGATTTAAATAAGAAAATACTTTCGTTCGTAATTTGAATTTTTAATTGAGATAAACACTTCAACTTTCTTCGTTATGCATACTCATAAAGTCTATAATTCTACGCAAATTGTGTTGAATACGTCATTTAATATGACGTATTTAATATGATTAATATTTCATTTCGCGCACGTTATTTAAAGTTATGAGAATTGCAGTGGACAAGTTTCCACAAAAATAAAAATTCGCAATGCGATCGTGTACGAAACTGTCGGGAATCGTGAAAGACTGGCGTATATTGGAATTGCATTATGTACGGTGGAGGATCGAACGAAATTGTATCAAGTCATGCTCGTCAGGAACATACAACAGCAGTCCATTTTCTTGCCAACTTTAAACATTTAATATGAGAAAAAATTACGTAAACCCGACGAAACCATTTCATATATTGCATTATCAAAAGATAATAAACACAAGTTTTTTCATTGTAGGCGAAAGAAAAATTGTACAGATTTTGTTTTTATTCATTTTACAAAATTGCATTTTCATAAAGTTTCGACATTGAAATTGTTTAACGAATTTTTTATGTGATATCTTTGACGATATTTAATGATATAAAAATTCTTCCATAATTGTAAACTTGTTCAGATTTGCATAACTAATTAATTGTACAAGAAATCAAATTTAACAAATAATAAGTAACAAGTGTGAAACAAAAAATGACGCGAGATAAATAACATGGTTTCTCTTTCAGCGTTCATTTTTTTCCATTATATTCTTCAAAAAACCGGTGCTTCATTTTGACCATCTCATATGTATTGATATTCAGATATCTTCATATATACATGAAAGCAAGATTGTAAACTGATGGCATAGCGTTTGTTAAAGCGATTTTTGTCTTCATAAATTTGCTGACATGCGGTTCATGGGTGAATTTAAAACTTGATGTAACAATAAACATTTTGTCCAATTTATGAAAAAGCCATATTTCCACAGAAACCACACTAGCTGCTTGAGGCCATGTATAGGATACGTTTGAAAAACAACCTTTGTATTTTTAAACGTATTCTCCCACTATATCAGTGGGAGAATACGCTTGTACATTTAAATCCAACTTTTAACGACGACTATTCGAGAATAATGAGTTTTCGTCATCTCACTTTTAAAACAACTTTCATCTCATTTCAAAAACATAAAATCATTAATAGTCTACAATTCAGCATAAAATTATTTGTTTTTTACAAAGCGATGTTAACAAAGTGGAAAAATCCTATTTCGATCATGAAAATAATTTTCCAAATGTCACATTTAGTTATCAACATTACAGAATATTACATCTCAACGAAAATACAAATATTTCCTGGGGATACAAATTAGTTCTATGGTAATTTAAATGAGTGATATTCAATACATTTTATTGTATATTTTGTTACTCACATTTGTGCTTATGAATCGCAATTTTATAAGCGAATAAATATTCATTCATTCTAAGTGAAGTTCAGTTATTCATATTTAGTGAGTTGGCTTCGAAGGAATATAAGAATAATTCATTTGTTATTCTAGAATTCATTGTTTTAAGAAGCAATAACGTGTCTTTCTTCTCACCTCAAAGCATGTTGCAATTTAAAAAGAATAATATAAAAATGTTTTGGGACATTTTTACATGAATACATATGTAAACAAATCAGAAAGTCCTCGAATGGTTTGAAGGAAATTTAATTGCGAAAATCTGCAATGTCGGTAACTTCAACTTTGACCTCCTCTTAGCCTTCGTCGAAGTATACCATTCTAGTGAATATGTAAAAAGTTATTGTTGTTTATAATTGCGGAAATGAAACTTATCAAATGACAATTCCAACAATCGAGGTTTGGCTGTTTCTGTACATAGAGCTGCAATGTTGTTCACACGACACACAGCATCCGGCCAAATGGTGTTTTATCCTAAAATAGACGACGCGGTTCTTAAACGAAGCAAAGGATCGCGACAGATGGCGCGAGCCATGCTGTCACGCGGCACGTCTTTTGGATGATGCAGCCAAGCCGCGAGAACGCGACTAAACATATTAATAGAGGCACGGCAGCACAAACATGCGTCGCGTATTATGGCCATTGCTACTCGCAAACAAAAGTGTTCGATTTGGACCCTAAATAAACGCACAATGTACCACACCGACGCTGCCCACTAACTTGCGCTAAATTTATAACCAATTATTTATATTCATAATCTGTTTCTCTTGTTCATTATTTCGTCTTTTCAATGTGACTATTATAAATGATAAAATTTGAATTTAAAATTCATTTTGAATAACAATTATCTAATTATGTTTAACTCATTAAGGAATATACTGGAATAGAAACCACAACACATTTGGCCACTTGAAATTTATTGATAATTGGACGTTCATTCGCGTATAGTTCGCACCCCTGCAAAATCAGTCTCGGCGCAATTGGTTTGGCTTATTGGAGCGGGAAAGCCAGGAAAAGTGTTGAGGGCGATTGAACTTGACGCACGTGTGTCCTCGTATTTGTTTCACTCGGATATGGGCGTTTTGCCAATGCGAACACTGTAAACTGAGCCACCGAATGTTTAATGAAAACGTGCACTGTTTCTATTATTTTATGTTGCAATGCTGTAGCGTTAAATTTGAAGTGTAGTTCGTTTCTTTCAAGACCTATAACAACTATTTTCATACATGAATTCAATCAAAGAAAAAGACTTAAGAAAGATCATCGACTGTTTTCAACACAAAAGTTGAGAAGAAATTCACGTGAGAAAATCGTTTAACAATCGCTTCATCTCATCTCCTATTACGTTCGAGGGAAAAATGTATTTCCAATACACAGAAATTAATTTTAGCGCTCGTCGTTCCGCTTTGATTTTCATTCATTCATCCATCTTTTGTCCGTAATAATAGACGATTTAATAAGCCGCGGGGTTATCTTTCCAAGAGCTTAACCTTAGTTGAGACCCTTAGCTTATGTAGACTTTTCTCCCAACTTTTGCTTAATTACGATTTCGTCTTCTTTGCGCTGTCGACGCTAAGCCTCGAAGTTCATTTTCTTGCTAACACTGAATTCCATTGCGAAAAACTGCCGGCGGAAAACCAGAAATTAGGTGAAACCGTTGAAAAGGAATGTTTAAATTTAAAACATTTTCCTAGCGGCACTCGACAAGGAATCAGAGAAAAATGGCTCGAGTGTATAACCAAACAAGAAATTGTTGGTTACATTTTTAAGTCTCAAAGAGCGCACTTCACCCGAGTGTCTTTGTTTCATACAATCTCTTTAGGGTATTTATTCAGAGTTCAACAAACTCGAATGAGTATTTGTCGAGTTCATAATTCTTTAGTTAAAATAGTTTTTTTCTTCAAGTGCTCAAATTCACATGCACATCTTGAAAACGAAACAAATATTGACAGATTTTTGTCAAAAGATTCATTTATACAAAATAAATAGTTTGGTTAAGTTATAAAGTTATTATCAGCAGCCCTGAAGTGGATTATAAAATCATCCAAATTGGCACTTGAGTGATTATATGATAATAGTAGGATGCAATCTGTAACAACCAAAGCGTAGCAATCGTACAGTGTGCAGAATGATTTAAATGTAATTACGGTCCACTGGCAGATGAGCAGTTGGAAAGAAGTTAGCCCGAGTCAGGATGGAGCATATGTCGTCTAATAGTCCCTGTGGACACACGCGCATTGTCATACGCGCGAGGTTAACTTTTCGATAAAACCCATAACCATATATAACCACGTGCGCGCATTGTGAATTTAATACGAACCCCTGGAAGGTTGGCAGCTGTGAAAATTGAATGTGATATGGCCCTTCTTCCTGTGTTTTGGCACGAGCGACAATGAAGTCTTTGTTTTTTGCATATCAATAAGTTCAGTGAAAATTCGACAAGAAAAACATGATTTGGCTTTTAAACCAATGTATATTTCATTTAATCAGGTTTTTGATGATTCATGTGAGAGGCAGAAAATAAAAGATAGAAAAATAACTGGCTTACAATCATATTCCCATTGCCTTTAGAAAAGTGATCTAATTATAACAAATATATCTAATTATATACTTCCGACCCATAAAAAAGGAAACCTGTAAAATAACGTAAAGCTAATACCTTAATTACATCTGCACTGACCATAAATCTTATGTAACATAAGTCAAACATAACTTTATTCAAACAAATTTGGAAAAATGTATCAAAAAAAGAAAATAAGTATCGTACAGTGGACTATAAAGAATCTCGTATTAACTAGAAAACTGGTTACAGTATTCCATAAAAGGAAAAATGTAGAAATTGTAAAGTGATTGTTAGAATACATTATACATGCAAAAGCGTTAGTTTTAGCCAATGCTAGGTGTCATTGACCATATATACAGCTTTTGTGTCTACTAGATTGCATGGTGCAAGCCTCGAGTCTTTCTTGTTGGCTTGAGAACTCAAGCCCTTGTTCTCAGAGTGCGCCTCTCCAGTCGAGGAGGGTGTCGGGTAACTCAAGGGTTTCTTTCTTTTACACGTTTGTATACATCGATGTATACATCGCGCTCTTTTTTTCATCTTTTTGCTACCTTTTTCATTTTTGCGCTTCCGCCGTCAAATCACTCACAACTGAGTGACGATCAGTGTATATATATCAAATATATTTTGTTGTCCCTTAGAATGAGGGTCCCCACTGACGCAGACTCCTCCATCGGGATACAAAAGGTATTGAAAGCCACGCAAGGACGTTGCGAGAAAAAGATCATAAACTACTTATTGTATCCGCGCTAGCTGCGTATTATGTCACTCGCCTTTTGATCGCTCTTTTCCAAAATCATTTTCTCTCGTCTACCTTATATTACTTTTTGTTTGTAGCTTTCCCTTTGTTTAGCTTTTCTCCAGTTACTTTATTCTCCCAGTTTTCCTTTTTCAATGTAACTCAACTTGGCCAAGAAGACTTGTCCCTGTTAAATTATTCTATATTAATAATAACTTACGTTACAAATCACCTCATTAACATGTAATTGGCTGCATTATTTTTATGCAAAGCACAAAATTACAAGTCTGTAAATTACTCGTGACACTTTCAAATGATGTAAATATTATAGAAACTTAAGTGTTATGGAAAATATGTTCAGTAGACTTACTACTTAATTAACTATAGTAAAGCTATTGAGCTGAATTTAATGAAATGCAAAAGCAGGATCTTGACTAAAAACAAACCCTTGAAATTAATCTTCTTGACACGCCAGAAGAGCACTCGAGATCAAATTTGGTATCAACGTGTTGGGTCATACATTTTTTGACTTGAATCATTCAATATGTGTTTTTTGATAACAGGTTGAGGATCAAGATTAAATCCATATTCTTCATAAATAAATGTAAAATATAGTTAATATTTAATTAACAAAAGCTTTTATGATATTACTATGAAATATTCTTTTTACCTAAGTTAAAATACCTTCGCCCTAAGCGTGTTTTAAGTGCCGAAAATATCCATATTTCAAATATGATGTAAATATGAAAGCCATACTAAGAAGTAAATTATCGTGAAAATCACGTACAAAGGGAGGTGATGCAGCTTCCTCCGTTGTCTCCCTCAAGTCAAGACTACTAGCTGGAAGAGAAACGTTCCCAAGAACAGGATCTCTGTTATAACCCGAGTCGTTAGCTTTGCGTAATTAAACACCGCGAATCCCTGCCAAACTGTCTTCTTCTTCAAGAATTATAATACCTTCAGGTCATTTTATGTCGCTCAAATTTCAGATGCAGCTTTTTATTACAATTCTGAACTGTTTTTCTCGAAATTATACTTTACAATTAAACAGTCAATTATTTTTAGACTCAGTTTAATAAGATAAATGATTAGAATCTTAACTCAAAAGAAATTTCCTCATGGGAGAGTGGAAACCAATTGTATAGCCTCATTACTCGAAGGGTTCCAATTGAATTTGATTTGAGTGATGTTATTCAACGAGCTTATTATACTGCGTAATCAAATAGAATGCTTTTTTAAATATAACTTTCTACAATTTAAACAAACATATTGGCAAATATTTCTGACAAATTCTATCTTATTATTGAAATCATTGTTATCATTTTGCAATTCAATTACATATATTTTATTATGAAGGAATTTGTTATGTGTTAAAACTGCTTATCAAATGTAGTTATATTGACAGAAAAGAGTAATCGTAAATAGGTTTCTTTGGAAAAACAAGTCAAACATTTAAATATTGAAGTGATTATAAATGAATTAATGATAGTAATTGCGTTCATTGCAGATATTCAGATAGATTGGTCGGATCATGCACTGTGGTGGCCAGCACGCAACCAATGGCTGACTAGAACGCGAACTACACTGGACCAGTATGGTGTGGCAGCAGATGCATTGCTTTACTTTACTCCGATGCACAAAACCTTACGTGTGCAGTTGCCGGATATGCGATATCTTGATTGCAGAGTCGACTTTTCCATCAAAACATTCAATGCTGTTATCAACTTATGCAAAGAACTCGGTAATCGTCGTTCTCAGTTTATAATTATTCAGTCAACAAAATTCAATTTCTTAAGTTTGTTCGGAATTCAAGTTTAATTTAATTCACTTGATGAATAAAGAATTTATGTAAACTGTAATTATTGCAGGTATTCGGCATCCAGAGGAATTATCATTTTGCAAACCACTAGAACCTAATCACTTGAAATACAATTTAAAGGATCTACCAGCCAAGAAGAAAACGGAAAACCATAAAAATGGCTGGCACGTGCCAGCTGACACGAACACATTTATCCCGGTTAGTCAAAGTCCAAGAGGTTCTACCTGCAGTTTGGACCAAAGCAATCCAATTATGTGTTCTCCGGTCACACCTAGTAACAAAAGTCACAGTACCCCCATCAGTTCACCAGTTTCGGTAAATGTTCATCATTACTAACAACTGGCATTCAATTTTCATAAGCATTTGTTTGTCTTTGTATTTGTGAATGTGATGTACTCTTATCATCAGATTAAAAAAGTCCTTTCGAAACAGTTGGAAAATCACATGG